>JASSUY010034598.1:51889-88150 GCA_032466535.1 Forpus xanthops
ACTCCAAGCCATAACTATAAACACTGGTGTTATCAGCACTGTTCCCAAGCCGAAAATCCAAAACACAGTGCTCACCAACTACTACTTAAAGAAAAATGACTGCTGCTGCTGAAACCATGACACAAAGTAAGCACATTTCCATTGTAGATTCTTGCAGCATCCTGAACCCTTCCGAGGGGCACCAGCCTTGGAAAACACCCAAGATGTAAAAGAGCTCTTGGTGATTACCCAGCTCCAGCAGAGTTAAAAAGCTGATTCAGGTCTTCTCTCCCTCCCACAAAGTGTACCTTTTTCAACTACCTGCAAAGGAACCTGCCATGCAGGAACCTCTCTCTGAGCCAAGGTACCCGTGGGCACAGGGCACCTGTCCCCACAAAGAGCTTTGAACTTGGCTACGTTTTTGTGATGGCAGCCTCTAGGTCTCAGCCACTCTGATTCTGTTTTTCAAACAATACCAGAATCTATTTGTAGCTACAAAAATAAAGGTGGGAGTATTTTCTTCCTACTGCTCTGCCCTACCACGCTGAGTTTTAGTAGAAGTGAAACTGGCAGTGGCACGGCCTGCTGCCTCCTGGGGCCATACACCCATGAGCACCCCTCTGACTCCCAGCAGGTCTCCCATTATTAGGAGAGACAGCTCTAGCCCTCCCCGGGTGACCCTCAGCTTTTGGAGTTGCTCTCCTGCCCCAACAGCTGCTCTTTAGCTTCTTTGCCTGCTCATCCGACTCTTCCCTTGCTGTAATTGTACCCTCTGTACATGAGCTGTGAGTGTTGCTGGATTACTGGACACACAGGCTCATCCTCAGCAACTCCATAAAAATAGACAATTAGACTAAAATTGAACATTTTTACAAGGAAAGTACCCAGAGACGGGAACCAAGTTTCATTTACATTGGCCAGGTATAAAGTCATTGTAGTGGGTTACAGCTTTTGTGGGATGGGTTCCTCCTTTTGTCTAGCATGAGTCCCAGTGGAGCAGCATCAATTTCTCTGAAACTGGAAAATGCATGTGACCTGCATGGCTCACACTTTGGCTTTAACTGGAAGAGAGCAAAGTAATTCCTGTAGAAAACTCTGCCAAGGCAATTTAACTTAGAAGCAGAATGGGGTAAGGAAAGATTTATGATGATTCAAGAGTGATCCAAGGGGAGGTGGACACAATGAGGCATGTTGCTGAAGCACCAGTGGAAGTTCCTAAAGGATGTTAACAACTTGGGGGAAATTCCCCTGGCATATTCTTGGAACTTTCTCATGAAGACTTAAAGGCAAAGACAGGAAAGTTCATTGTGTAAGTAGCCATTTATAAATGGTATATGAAGATTCACAGCCAGAGCAAAAGCCTGCAAGCAAGGACAGCATCCAGCACAGGAGCTGGCAGGCTGCAAGCCACACTCCCTCTTAGCCCACGTGGGAGCTCATCACAGCTCAATCCTCCTCTGTCCTCCAAACACCAGTGAAGGAACATGGACGTGGTGGGTTAGAGAGGTCTCAGTGCTCTGGGCACCATGGGCTGGACCCCTCCTGGGGGACCCTTCTCCACCTCCTGGGGGGCTTGGGCAAGCCCAGCTTGTTGTCAGTCTGCTCCTGTGGCTGTCATGTACCCATGGGGATGCACCCAGCTCATGTGCCATGGGGCAGACATTGAGCTGAGTCCTGTTAGGGGTGCAGCCAGGGCTGACTCTGGTGCTCCTCTCTGGCCTCAGGCTGGGAGCAGGGTCTCTGTGGATGGGAGATCCCTGTGCTGGGGGAGGCGGGAGCTCAGGGCAGGATGCGGGCTGGCAGCAGGGCTGGGGTGGGAGGGGAAGAAGCTGAGAGCAGGGAGCAGTGCTCTGCGCACTTGGAGGAAGTGCAAGCACCACTGCCCGCAGAGGGGCAGATGTGCCTGGCACTGTCAGCGGCTGGGCAAGGTTTGTCTGTGGTACTGACATGGTAAGTCCTTCTCTTTTCCTCGGGCATGTGTTGGGATCTGCTTAAAAAGGGGAATTAGGAGAGGGCAGGGTTATAGGTAGGTACTGCCAGGAAATGATGCTGCTGCTGAAGGCAGATGCCAGCCTTTGGTGTGTGCGGAGGGCATCCCCTGTATGCAGGGGCTCCTCAGGACTGAACTGCACATGGGCTTCTCCACTGCCCAGCTGTGCTACAGGCACAGCCCACGCACTGTACCTCACTGGAAAGACCGATTCTATGGCATAGCAGTACCTGCACACAGCATGCCTCTGTGCGAGCCAGCACAAGCAATGTGCCCATGTGGCTACCAGGACTTCCTGGCAGTGGTGTGGGTGCACAGCCCTGCCTGTGAGCCCACATGCATGCTCACGCCTCTCTCCCTGGCACTCAGGGCACTGCTCCAGGACTGCGGACTGCTGGAAGGACATGGGCTCTGAGCTCTCATGGCATCTGCTACCTGGGCATCGCTGCCATCGCATGGGGTAAGCCACTCTCCAGCTGCCCAGTGTGACCCTGCTGCCAGGGAGCCTGCAGGCCCAGGAAACTGGAGGAGGCAACAGTGTTATTTTGGAAAGTCATCACTCACAACCCTCATGGCTGCCAGCCTAGGGCCAGATCTTTCTGGGCTGGGAGGGCATTGCATCTGCCTGGGCTACCTCCCTCCAGCCAGACTATTGCAGAACTGTGCTCCCCTGGGGAGGGCCAGGACATTCATGGGCTCCCTGCAGGGTATCTGGCTCCCCAAATGCAGCATGGCAGCCAGCGTGTTGTACCATGGACAGGAGAATGGCAGCAGCAGCTCCACCCCTATGCCCATACCTATGCTGTAGAGCTAGGCATGGACATAGCTACAGGACAGTGCAAGTGCTGGGAGCACAGCTGGGGCAGCACCAAGCAGAGCTAAAGCTGCTAAATGACATAAGAAATAAAAGTAGAAACTAATTTGGTTTTGCTGCCTGTAGGATGTTTGCAGGGAGGAAAACCTGCCGGTGCCTGGTCTGTCCCTAAGGATCCTCCATGAGCTGGGCTATTTTCCAAAGGACCTGTTGTTACTGAGCTAAGGAACACAGATAAATGCAGAAGTGTCAGGAGGAGGCTGAGATTTAGTTCTGAGGGGAAAACAAAATTGCAAAGGCACGCAGGTGCTGACACCCTGCCCTGGGGGTAGGCACTGGGGGCTGCTAGAGGAGCTGAGGGATGGAAATGCAGGCAAACAGCACCCACCTGGGGTTTGGCTCCAAGTGAGCAGGGAGAGGTGACACAAGGCTGGGTGGAAGGAGTGGGGATGAGCTGTGCTACAGAGAGGGTGTTACTAGTGGAGCTGAAGGAGAGGTAGGAGAGCATGTGAAGGACAGGCATGCAGCAGATGGGCTCCCTTGGTCCTTCTTGGCTTGGGGCTGGGGTATGTGAGGGTGGCAGGGCAGCTGCCCTAAGCTGTGCTGAGAGGGTAGCAAGGGCCAGGAGGTAGGTGGTAGGAGCTGAGGTTGGGGCAGTTTCCCAAGAGGTGCCCTGGGCTTCTGTCCTACAGCCCCGAATTCCCAAGTGGTAGAGGGCTGTAGTTGAAGGGCACTATTTCCTCAGCTTTGGTCTTCTTGAACAAAGCGGATAGTTGGATCTTTCACAAGGAAAACCAGACAAATTATGGGGATTTTGCTTAGAAAGAAACATAATTATTGACCAAACCAGAGCCCTAATTAGACTCAAAAAGCCCTATATTTACATCTAATCTGCGATATCCAGACCTCTGCATGCATGACCACAGTTTGATATGCTTTCCTGAGGCACAGGGCTCCCCAGGCCAGTTGTTTGGAGCAAACTCTGATCCCCATCTCACTTTCTGCATAGATGGAGATAGGATTCCCATATCATTTTTTGCAATTGTAGAGATACCTGCCTCTGGGGAGGAGGGAAGAAGCATTTTTGTGGCTAAACCCTTTGATTGCATCAAGTTGCGGTGTGAAATGCTTTAAATAAGAGCGGGGTGCTCTTCACTTCTGGGTGTGGGTTCCAGTTATCTCTGGCTTTGTTTTCCCTAGTGGGCATGACCAGGATGTGAACTTGACTTTTGCAAGATCTTATTTTGCAATACTCAATTTTACAAGACTCTTCAGACCATCTCTGACTCAGATGAGTAGGTTGGGATCCAAGTGCTTTTAGGGGTGAGGGGGATGCTTGTTGCTTTGCCTTGCTCCAAGTTGACTCTTGTGTATAAGTGTAAAGAAAGAAAAACAAAGTGGTACGCCTCTGTGCTTGAAGAAGGAACTGTGTTTACAGAACCATCTTTATATAGGGTTCTGCCCTTTGGGAAACCTTTGTGGGCAGGGGAGCAGGGCTGTGGGGTTGGGCTTTCATTCCTTGTGCTGGAGAAGAGCTTGGCATCATTGCTTGGGGCTCTTCTGATACCCATGCTCTGCCTGCCCTATCCTAAGCTGCCCTTTGTCTCAGCCTCCATTTCCCCCACCTTCCTCATCTCTGTGCCATCCCCCTCAGTCCCACCTGAGCTCCTTCTGGCATGCCTGATCTACCCACATTTCCATTCTCAGCCACACTCATCCCTTTGCCACATCCCCTTACCCAGCTGGTCATTGGCATCTCTTGGCCTAGCCTACCCGCATGTGCCAAGGTACCCAGTCCGCAACCTAGCTTCCATCCTTTCTGTCAGTCCTGGACCTCATCCACTCTCACAGGCACAATAACACAACTGGAGGTGAATGCCTGGACATACCACTACAGTGACCAAGGGGACTACACGTGGGAGCAGGCCAGGAACTACTGCCAGACCTTCTTCACTGACCTGGTGGCGATCCAGAATAAGCAGGAGATTGAGTATCTCAACAAGAACCTGCCTGTCTATGGGCGCTACTACTGGATTGGCATCCGCAAGCTGAGTGGCACCTGGACCTGGGTGGGCACTAAGAAGGTGCTGACAAAGGAGGCAGAGAACTGGGCAGCTGGGGAGCCCAACAATCGCCGCTTCAACCAGGACTGCGTGGAGATCTACATCAAGCGGCCAGTAGAGTCGGGCAAGTGGAATGATGAGCCCTGCAACCGAAGGAAAAAAGCGCTGTGCTACCAGGGTGAGCTGGGGGGATTGCGGATCAGGTGGGCTGGGGACCTCAGCAGGCTGGCCAGTGGCTTCTGATGACTGTCCTCTGTGTGCACAGCCTCCTGCCAGCCCTTCCCATGCAGCCAGCGTGGTGAGTGTGTGGAGACCATCGGGAGCTACCGCTGCGAGTGCTACCCCGGCTTCCATGGCCCTGAGTGTGAGGATGGTGAGCCATCCATCCCCATCCCTCCCTCTCTGCCAGACAGCCTGAGCCTGGCAGCAAAGTGGGCAAGTTCATCTATGCTTCTAATGGGCTGGCGGTGCTTTGTCTTTCCCAGTTGTGCAGTGCACTGAGCTTGAGCCCAAGGGAGTGCAAATGAACTGCAGCCATCCCTATGGACACTTCAGCTACAACTCCACCTGTGTGTTTGAATGCCAGGAAGGGTTTGAGCAGCAAGGGGCAAGCACACTGCGGTGCCTGTCTTCCCAGCAGTGGTCAGCAGACACCCCCATATGCACAGGTATTCCCTGCCAGCAGCTGGGGGTCTCAGGGATATGGCACTGATACTTTTAGGTGGCCAGCCCTGCATGCCCAATGGCAAGCAGGGGCTCACTGGGCCCCTTACCTGTCGAGGAAGTAGCTTCTGGTGACACACATGGGAAGCAGTTTCCCAATGACGCTGTGATGGACAGAGTGGCTGTGAGCTCTGGATAAGCCCCCTGCTCTCCCTGGCTGTCCCAGTGCTCTTGTTCGCTGTCCTCAATCCCACCCAGGTGCCAGCATCCTGTATGCACCAAACTCAGGGGAAGAACAGCATCTTCACACCTCCATCACTCTACTGGCACTATTTCCATCTTGCCAAGCCCACTCCAATCCACCTTGAAAGGTGCTCTGCAGCTTGTGAGCTCTCAGAGAGGAATGAAGGGGGGGCGCTGCTGTCCTACTGCCAAGGGAAGGGCAGGGCTGGGCCACAGAGTGGGGGTGAGGATCTGTGAGATGGGGTTAGATATAAGGTTGGCAGGACAGAGCAAGCAGGAAGTCACAAAGGACAGAAAGCTGTGTTAAGTTATGCTTCATGGGTAGGGAAAGTCTTCATGGCAGTGGCTTGAGGGTTTGCATTCAGGTATCACACAGAACTGCTGGGCTTTTTTGGGGAATGTGAAAGTCCTGCTCCACCTTCCTGTGTCACTGAGTAGGACTGCAGCAGCTGCAGGCCATCATCCTGGGGACTGTGACCAGGGATAATGCATGGGATAAACAGGTCTCTGCCAGGGCAGCAAGTTTTCCCCCAGGAAATCATATGGCAGAAAAGTCATAGTACCAACTACATCGCTACTGTTTCTAAAGAAGTGAGACTTGTCTGGGTGAGAAAGCTAAATCAAAGACATTTCACCATAGATTTGGTTTTGTCTGAGTGGGAATCAACCCTAATCCTTAGGTTTAACCTCATCTATCCTGCCTCTGAGACCTGATCTCCCATTGCAGCCATCACCTGCCCAGTGCTCAGTGCTCCAGACTGGGGAGAGCTGAACTGCTCCCGCCTCCATGGGGACTTTGCCTTTGGCTCTACGTGCACCTTCTCCTGCCAGACAGGGTTTGCTCTGATGGGGTCAGAAAGCCGTGAGTGTATGGCCACAGGGACCTGGACTGGGGATACCCCACACTGTGAAGGTAGAGTTGCTGCCAAAGTTCAGGATGTGATTGGTCTTGGGGTGACACTAGGATGTTCCTGAGCCTCTTGATCCCTGCAGTTCAGTCTCTCAGTCCCCAAGCTCCTGCTTGAAGTGTGCATCTTTACTCTGCAGCTACCACCTGCCCAGTGCTCAGTGCTCCAGGCCAGGGAAAGCTGAACTGCTCCCACCTACATGGAGACTTCACCTTTGGCTCCACATGTGCCTTCTCCTGCCAGACAGGGTTTGCACTGATGGGGCCAGACAGCCTTGAGTGCACAGCCATGGGGACCTGGACTGGGGATGCCCCACACTGCGAAGGTAAAATTAAGGTGTCACATGCCTTGGGTTTATCCTAGGATTTTCTTGGGTATCTTGGTCCAAGAGTCCCAATAGTTGAGTCTTGTAGTTCCCAGGTTCCTGCCTGAAATCCTGTATCTATCCCTGCAGCCATCACCTGCCCAGCACTCAGTGCTCCAGACTGGGGAGAGCTGAACTGCTCCCACCTCCACGGGGACTTCACCTTTGGTTCCACATGTGCCTTCTCCTGCCAGACAGGGTTTGCACTGATGGGGCCAGAGACCCGTAACTGCACAGCTACAGGGACCTGGACTGGGAATGTCCCAAAATGTGCAGGTATTGCTGCTGCTAGAGCTCAGGGTGTCACTGATCTTGGGAAACATTCTAGTGTCACCCCAACCTCTTTCTCCCAACTGTTTAGTCTCCCAGTTCCCAAGCTCCTGCTTGGAACATATTTCTGTCCCTGCAGCCATCACTTGCCCAGCACTCAGTGCTTCAGACCGAGGAGAGCTGAACTGCTCCCATGTCCACGGAGACTTTGCCTTTGGCTCCACGTGCCTCTTCTCCTGCCAGATGGGGTTTGCACTGATAGGGTCAGAGAGCCGTGAGTGCACAGCTATGGGGACCTGGACTGGGAACGCCCAACAGTGCAAAGGTAGTGTTGTTACACAATGTGTCACACACTTTGGGGTAACCATAGGATGTTCTCTGGTGTTTTGGATGTCTTTTTCCAACAGTTTAGCATCATAGTCCACAGGCTCCTACTTGAAGTGTGCCTATTCACCCTGCAGCCATCACCTGCCCAGTGCTCAGTGCTCCAGACCAAGGAAAGCTGAACTGCTCCCACCTCCATGGGGACTTCGCTTTTGGCTCCATGTGTATCTTCTCCTGCCAGATGGGGTTTGCACTGATGGGGCCAGAAAGCCGTGAGTGCACAGCCATGGGGACCTGGACTGGGGATGCCCCACGCTGTGAAGGTAGAGTTTCTGCTCAGGGCTGCAGGGTTAACCCTAGGATGTTCTAGAGTGTGTTGGTCCCGTCATCCTAACAGTTTAGTGTCATTGTTCCCAAGCTCCTGCTTGAAATGTACCTCTATCCCTGCAGCCATCACCTGCCCAGCACTCAGTGCTCCAGACTGGGGAGAGCTGAACTGCTCCCACCTCCACGGGGACTCTGCCTTTGGTTCCACATGTGCCTTCTCCTGCCAGACAGGATTTGCACTGATGGGGCCAGAGACCCGTAACTGCACAGCTACAGGGACCTGGACTGGGGACTCCCCACACTGTGAAGGTACAGTTAGTGCTCAAGGTGTCACATGCCTTGGGTTGACCCTAGGATGTTTCTGAGTGTCTTGGTCCTGTCATCGTAAGAGTTTAGTGTCATCATTCCCCAAGCTCCTGCTTGAAGTGTATCTATCCCTGCAGCTGCCATCTGCCCAGTGCTCAGTGCTCCAGACCAAGGAAGGCTGAATTGCTCTCACCTCCACGGGAACTTCACCTTCGGCTCCACATGTGCCTTCTCCTGCCAGACAGGGTTTACACTGACAGGGCCAGACAGCCTTGAGTGCACAGCCACAGGGACCTGGACTGGGGACTCCCCACACTGTGAAGGTACAGTTAGTGCTCAAGGTGTCGTAGGCCTTGGGTTGATCCTAGGATGTTCTTGGATATCTTGGTCATCTCATACCATGAGTTTAGGCTTGTAGTTCCCAGATTCCTACTTGAAATGCATCTCTGTCCCTGCAGCCATTACCTGCCCAGAGCTCAGTGCTCCAGACTGGGGAGAGATGAACTGCTCCCACCTCCACGGGGACTTCACCTTTGGCTCCACATGTGCCTTCTCCTGCCAGGCAGGGTTTGTGCTGATGGGGCTGGAGAGCCACAAGTGCATGGCCACTGGGACCTGGACCAGCGAAACTCCACAGTGCAAAGGTATATCTCGTTGTAGTGGGCTTTCCTCAGCATCAAATCCCCCTTAGCACCCCAGTCCATGGCAGCTCATCCCCTCGCTCCCCAGTGCACATGTCCCCATCTCACCAACATCTGCCGTGTCCTACTGATGCTGCTCTATCTCCAGCCATCAGCTGCCAGGAACTGAACCCCCCCAGCAGAGGTCACCTGATCTGCTCTCACATGTATGGGAACTTCACATACAACTCCACGTGCACCTTTTCCTGTGAGGAAGGGTTTGTTCGGATGGGAGCGGAGGTGCTCTGGTGTGCAGCCACAGGAAACTGGACTAGGCAACCCCCTGTCTGTGCAGGTATGGTGAGACTCCATGCTCCTCAGGCAGTGTGAGGGGTTCAGCTTCCTTCAGCACACCTTGAATATTGTTGGGGGCATCCTAGCAGCTTGGATACTGTGAAATCTTTCCAATAACGTGCTAACTTCTGGGCCTGTGGATCCGTTTCAGAGGACGGTGTCCTCTTCTTAAAGCAAGTCCTGGCTTACAGCAGTGGCTCAGCTCTGGCGGTAGCTGGCGTCTTGCTCTCTGGGATGCTCATTGCCCTCATTGCCAAGCGGCTCAGTGACAGAGGTAAGGAAACACCTCCTGCAGCCCACTGTCACTTTGGGTGGGGGTTCCCAGCAAAGGTGGTTACAGAGGGGAGGTGGTTACCCAGGGGAGGGTGGGATGCTCAGAAGAGTTTAACAGTGTGACTGCCTCAATCCACTTGTCTTACTTGCTTCAAGTTGCTTGGGTTCTTGGCAGTTTGTCCATTTGGAAACATCATCAACCAGGTCTAGAGAGGAGAGCTACAAAAACACCTTCACTATGAAGGGGAAGAAGGGAAATGCTTCAGCACCCCACCCTTGCTTCATCCCACACTTGTAAAACTCAGTTCAATATCAGATGCTGCTGCTTCTCATGCCCTTCACTAAACAGATCTGGTTGTTTCTTTTCCATCTGCTCTATTCCTGTGGACATTTCAATACCATTATCAGAGGAGAAGAAGAAGCTCTTGAACCCTACCAGGTGAGAGTTGTGGTCTGGAGGAGGATGGCTCTGTTCTGTGCCCATCACAGCATTGCAGTAACCCTGCTCTGACCCCGACCTACCTATGTGAGGCTGGTTTTATATACAAGGCTGATGGGCCCGTGCAAACCCCTGCCCTTCACACTCCTGCACCCTCCCCGAAGGTGACATGCTTGTGTTTGTCTTCCAGCGACCTAGGCTCGCCTGGCATCTTCACCAATGCAGCCTATGATGCCAATCTGTAAGGTGAGCGCCAGCGAGATGCTCATAGCACCCCGTACTCCTGCAGCGTGCCGGAAGTGCTGCTACCTGCTTCTGTAGAGAGCCATTTGTGGAAAACCCACCTGAGCAGCTATCCTCCTGGCAGGGGTGCTCCCAGGTGTGCACATCCCTCAGGAGGGGAAGGGGGAGACTCGATGCTTTTGGTGCTCTACCAGGATCTCTCTCCCTCCTGTGCTTCCAGCCTGTCCCGGACCAAACCCCACGGTGCTCTCCCACACTGCAGACCCAGCAGGAGCTGCTGCTAGGGCCCAGGGAGGCTTCGCATCTTTGCCTGCAGTTCCGACCTGCCCTACCGGTGGAAGCAGCACCCACGTTCCGTGCACAAACCCCCACTCACCCAAAGACAGGCGCTGCCTTCCCGCACCGCCGCGCACCAGCACTCGGACCGCTGCCCGCCCTCCGGGGCCAGGCCTGGGCCGGGCCCGTCCCCTCACGGCGCTGCCTCCCTGCTCCCACCGCTCGTGGTTCTGGTGACGGGCCTGTACCTGCGGGGCATGAATAAACTCTTGTGACTGAGGAACCGTCTCAGTGAGCTTGGGCGCCGGTGGGGGTGTACCGCAGCAGATTGTCCGTCGGCGGCCGCCGTAGGAGGGGTGGGACGGGGCGCGGCGTGGTGCTGCTCTGCCGGAAGCAGACGTGTGTTTCGGGAGGAAGGCGGAAGCAATGGCGGCTGCGGAGGCCGAGTGGGAGCCGGCGGGGCTGCTGTCGACCCCGGGGAGCGGTCTCGACTGGGGTGAGCGCGGTTGTGGGGATAGGGAGCAGGGAGGTGGGGAGCCCTTGGCCGGGTCGGCGCTGAGGCCGTTGTCTCTCCTGCAGAGGCGGTGCTGGGCGAGGAGCTGAGTGAGCTGCTGGGCCCCGCGGAGCCGCGGCGGGCCCTGAAGGACGAGCCCGACGTGAGTATCGGACGGGGCTGCGGAAGGCAGGGCTGCCCGCACTGCTGGCTGCGGAGTGGGGGGGCGAGGGGCAGCGATGCGGGTGTCACGGCTCCCGTCGGCAGGAGACGCACGCGCTCCGCTGGTGGCAGGCGTGTCTTTCACTCCTGCTTTAGGTGTGGAAGTGTTGAGTTGTCAGCGCCTTAATAAACTGGCATTGTCAATACTAGAGATCTAAAAGCCAGGTTTAAAGGCGAAAGTTCGAGGTGTTGAGCTGTGAGAGCTCTGTTGTCGCTGACTTAATGAAGGTAATGAAGGCAGGGCTGGTGGGGAGATCGTTTCTTTGTTGTGTGAAAGGAGACGTATGGAGAAGCATGGGAACGCTACACCTGCATCTGGCAGTGCTGTGCTTTATCACCTTGCCTGTATAACAGCTTTTAGTTTTCTTGTCCATTGTAGGGCTTTCTCCTAAAACCTGTGCTTGCAACCTTATGCATTCATACCAGTGTTTTTCATTGATTGTACCGACTTCTTTTTCTGTCCCAGGGCATGGATACTGTGGTCTGTGTTGTTCCACTGCCTTTCCTTTGCTCACCGTGTTTTAACCCACCTCCAGCACAACCCCTGTGTTATCCAACATAAACCTCAGGTGCTAAGATCATTCTTACAGTTCTAGAGCTAGGTGCTGGAGAAAATGTGAGAACTGCTTGACTGTACAAGGGATAGATATTTCCTATTAACAAGTCAGCTTTAGTTACCCGTGTGCTCTTATTGCATATCTTGAGCTCTGGTTTTTGATGATTCTTCCTGTAAGTGTGCCCTGATGAGCTTTCTCTTCACACTAGCATGAAGCTAATATCCATGCAGTCTGCGCCTTTCTGAGCCTCTCTTTACAAGGCAAGTTGAGAGTGTAAGGAAATGTGCATTTGTAGGATAGTTTTTAGCAAGAAAATATTTGCTGTGTATTGGTATAAGTATGTGATATTTGTATTTTTCATGCAAGAGCTTATAAAAATGTCACATTTGAGTAGGGAACAGGGGCTTACAGATGCATCAGCAGAAGAAATGCTGATAGAGCATTTCTGATCATTGTCGTAAAGATCATTCAGTAAATAATATGTATAAAGCGATTTTGGTCTTTCCCCCATGACCTTCTGATGGAAAAAGGAAGCTGGTGTCCCTGGCTTTAGAAGGTTATGATGTCAGTTTATTCAAGTATAGGGAGACCTAATATGTGCTGTTCATCAAATGCTGAGCAGATCAGTCCTTGTGGCTCTTCCTGCTGTTGCTGATGCTTTTGCTTATGAAGTGCTTCGAAATGTGATGGGATGCAGATGGAGGGAAGGATGGGAACAAGGTGCTAAAACTTAAGCTACGTATGAGATGATTCAATGACTAGACTTAGAATTTCTTCTTTACAAATTACTGATAACAGAACAATAATTAGTGATAATCTTAAAATTATATGCTTCTTTCTTATGCATCTACAATGGCCTTGTCTTATGTGTTCCAGTTGAGAATTGCTTCCTTAGGTGCTTTTATCTCTGTGTGCTTTAAGGCAACTAAAGTGATAGTTGTGTTGTTTTCCAGAGCTGTAAGAATGTGAACATAATGGGTGGTAGCTTCAATTTGTATTGTCTTTTTGTATTGTTTCTTTTTCTGAACTGTCATTCCAGGAAAATGATCTCTGTAACTTTCATTTTGATTTGGATTTGATGTCTTGGGACTCAGACCTTTGGAATATTACAGGCCATGCTTTTACAGGTAATTAACCTCTGTATTTTGCAAGTGTGACTATTCCACTCCATCCCACAAGGGTGAGCTGTTATAACTTTAGAATATTGGTAACTTGTAGAAACTATTTTATACCTTATAGCATTTATCTCTGTGATAAGAGGTCATGCTGTGTTTATGTAGGATGGATACAACTGGTGAGGATTACCCTACAAGCTAAGCTGTTTAGTATCTTTAATCTTGCTATGTTTTCTGCTGTGCCTTACTTCAGGAATTAAATAGCTGATACAGGGCAGTGTGTTCTTCACCCATCTCCCATTGCTGAAAGCTTGTACAATAAAATTTCTTTATCTGCCTCTTGCAGATGCAAGCGTGAAGACAGAACCCTTATCACCAGCCACTTCAAATTGTTCAGTCCCTTCTCCGTCATCTGTGGACTCTCCAGTGCAGAACGTGCCTGTATGCAGAAGCCTCCATGTAACACAGATAGCAGCAGTCATTCAGAACCAGTTGTGACAAACAAAAAGCCCAGTGACTTAATTGTCTGAGCAACTTCATGGCATAAGAGGAAACAGCTTATTTTTCTGACATTTACAAAAGCAAATTTCCTTCAGTGATATTTTTTTTTTAACTCTCTTGTTGTGATCCGTTCTAAAAAGAACATGTTCAGTTCTGTTTCCTCAGCTGTGTTTATTAGCCTGGTTGCCAAACGATATGCCTTCTAAAGGCTTCTGAGTGTACCCGTTGCTGGCCTTGCTTTTCATCACTCTGCTGATAAGGAGAGCTACTTGTTTGCTTTTCTGTAGTACTTAGGTTTTGTTCTGAAGGTTTATTCTGATCAAAGCTTTCTCCTCTTTGCTGCAGCGGCAGCACAGATATTATGAAAGGCCGTTATGTTCTGAACTGCTAGTAGATGCTTTCAGGTGTTTCTGAAATGTTAATCTCATGCAAATTCTGTCTGCAGGATGATGTGGACTTCAGCAATAGCTCCCAGATGTCTCCAGTCTCTCTCTACAGCAAGAGTTGCAGAAGCCCTGTGTCTCCTGAAGGAGATGGAGAGAAGAAGCCTGCTATCAACATCACTTCTCAGTCTGGTATGAGAGATCAAATTACTTTGATTCCATAGATAGTACGTGTATTGTCTTGCATGTGAACTTTTAACTAACAGACCTGTATATATCCTGTATATTCTGTCATTTGTGACTTGAATTTGTGATCATATATATCTGTTTTTAAGAAATACTATAAATGGGTAAAAAAAGAACATACCAAAACTCATGTTATTATTGTTTGAATTTTATACATCTTGTGGTCCAACTCTGACCCTTTTTTTTTCCTAGCAAATAACTCTGCAAGGAACCTGAAGAGGTGTAGTCAGACTATGTCCAAGCCTTTGATACAACCCAAACCCCTTTTGCCTGCTGTACCTGAAGCTCAGGCTAATGTTGGCATCCCAGCTAAAACCATAATTATTCAGACTCTTCCCACACTTGTGCCACTGCCAAAACAGCAGCCAATTGTTAATATCCAGCCAGCACCTCCTAAAGGTGAGTTGTCTTGAGCCCTGTCTTGGGGCAAAAACTATGTTTGGGGTGGTTGTTAGAATGGTTAGGTTTGGCAGGTGAAACAGGAGGGATAGGAGTAAAACCAGGGGGTCCTAACATACTTTACAGAAAAAGCTTTGGCTGAGAAGATGGCCTTATTCCTCTCACATAGTCCTATGAGAAACAGCATTCACCTAGGCATTATGTGGAATGGAAGACAGTATAGCAAAAGAGGCTATGCTGAGTACTGGTAGGTGCAGAGATAAAACTGCTGATTTGGAAAGATCCCTATAGGCTCTTTTCTCTTCTCTGCTTGTTATGGCAAGTGGTGCATAAGGTGATTGCAGTGCTGTTCTGTTGTAATCCAAGGAAGATCTAGCAGAATGAGTTAGGATGTTTTGAATGATGTAAGTTGGGGAGGTGTGATAAAACTTTCTTGTTCTTATTTTTTTTTTTTTTTTACATACATGAAATTCTGGCACAGAATGGTGTGGACATGAGTTTATGGCTTTTTGTCTCACCAAGCAGCATTATCTAGGATGTTGGGAAATCTGCTAAAAGCAAAATCTGCTAAAAGTTGGTGTCATGTCAGAGGTTAGAAAAGTTGCTTATAGCTGCAAGCTGATGTTGACAAGAAGCAAGTGATTTCCTGTCCACTGATAATTCTTCATTCCTCCTATTGCCCTGTAACAGATTTTTGAAGTAGCTTGAGCCTCACTTCTGAATCTAAACCACTATTCTACTCTTCAGCCAAGGCAGCTGTGTTGCTGAAATTGTTAGATGCAGTTGCTCGTTTTCACCAGCTGATGGCTTGTGGTTGGCATACATGCACTTAGCCATGAAATGAAAAGGAGACGAATACTTAAGAGCCCGTATCTAGAAATTATTGAAATAGTGAAAAATTTGTCTTCATTACTAATTGCTCATCCATCAAGAGTTAAGCCTAAGCTGTAGCAGCTGACATTTTGTTACAACATGCCTTAGACTGTTAGACTGCTTAAAACACAGGTCAACACAGTCATCACGACCTAATAATTCTTATTCCTTCTGATGTTCCAGCTGATAATATACCATCTAGAATAAGGAATGTTGGGGATTGAATTTTGTGGAGTTTTTGGATATAAATATAGTACTGTGAAGACTAACTGCTCCTTTTTCCTGAATTAAAATCAGGAGCATAGTTTCTGTGGGGCACTATAGAGGAAATTCTTTTTTGAAAGTATTTCCATGCCATGTGTTTACTTTAATTGATACTGTGTTTAAAAATTCTGCTGTGCTGCTTCCGTAACAAGAACCATAAGGATTTTCATTCTCTGCACAAGTTAGAGCTACCAGTTTGAAATATGCCATTATCTTCAAAGGAGCATGTGGAATGGTGCTTTTATAGTCAATTTTGTAAAAGCTTGAAGAAGAAGGCATGATCTTAGAGCATCACATACTTTGTACCAAAAAGAAAATTATTGAAATCTAAAATTCGCTATTTGAGGTTTTTAGTAGGGTGGTACTGACTTAGGATGTCTTTGAGATTATCTCTGAATAAGAAGAGATATCATCTTGCACCTCATATGTAAAAGATCTTGGTGCTAGGTAAATTGCTTCATTTTTCACCTTCCAGAAAGTTGGGTAAATGGTGTAATATATTATGCATTTTGGTTGGAATGCTCATCTGGAACACGCTGTTTCTGAAAGCTGGTGAGGTCATCCTGTTTCAAAGGATTAGAGACACGTCCATGTGTTGTCAGACAACAAAATATTACTCAAGCACCTGCTTGAGTTAAATGTAGTTGTTGGACTGAAATTTCTTGGAATTGAATTTCTAATTCTATTTCAAACTGTCAAAATCACCTCATTTTTTCCGCTTGCTTTTCTTTAAGCTCTGTTCAGCTTGTGTATAAAATTTCTTACATAAGACATTTTTTAAAAAGTTAGTCTTGTCTTAGTGTGAATTGAGGCTGTAACTTGTGTTTTGAAAGTGTAACTTCTATTGTGCATTCTTGTTCATCTTTTTTCTCTATGCTGTTTCTGAATTGTTTTGTACAACATGAGTTACTTCTGTGTACTGGCATTTCAATTCAATACAGCAATAAAGTAAGGATGAACTAAAGGGAGGAGAATTGAGGTAAGCTGGCTAAGTTCTTTGAAAAAGTGGCTTAAAGTGCATCAAGTATTAGGAATACTGAAATGAGTAATGTTTCTCGCCAAGTGTCAACTTTCATTGACTTTGAACAGCTTTTAGGAGAGAGCCTGATTTTTTTTGATCTCTTTAATATGTAGTTTTGGTTTGCAGGATGGATGAAGAGCCCAGCAAACTTTTGAGCTTTTGGTTGTTTATTTTTTTTTTTTTTTTTTTATTTTGTTGTTTTTTTTTTTCTTCTAGCCTGTGGAATATACTAACATGGTAGAATTGAAATTGAGATAAATTGTGCAGGGCAGGCAAAGGAAGCAAAGTTTTCTACTCATGTATTTTATACTTACAAAGTGTTCCCTTATAAACAGTTCGCATACAAATCTGTTTCATATGCTGAGCACTCCTGTTTGTTCTTGTGTTCTAGGTCAGTCTGTGGTGCTTCCCCAGCCCACTGTTGTACAGCTCCAAGCTTCTGTGGTGCTTCCTGCCTCCCAGCCAGTCATTGCTGTCACCGGAGGGACCACACCACCTCACAAACATACTGTGAATGCATTGCCTTCGGCTGCTGGAAATGGCTCAACAACTGGCAAAATAACAGTGATAAAGCCCTTGCTTCAAAGCACCACACCAGCAATGGGGTTGGATGTAAGTTCTCACTGCGTGAGATAGCTATTAGCTTAGAAACAGTTTTCAGTTATCTGCATGTGGGATATAATGGGAAAACCAGGTCTCTTTAGAATCTCAGGAAGACCGAGCTGTATTTGGGCTTGTCAATATGATTTCTAACGGTGAACAGGGAATTCAGCAGCTTGGCAAAGAATGGGAAGGAATAGTTTGATATTGGCAGGCCTGTCTGGAGCTGCAGATCAGGTATGCAAGCATTGTGGCAGGAGGCAGTGCTGATATATTTTTCCTTTCACTTGTTTTCTCAACGAGCTCTCAGTGACTGGAGCTCTCTTACATAGAGGAAGTATTGATATATCTGGTGTTTGATTAGTGCTAAATCAATTTTCTAATGCATATAATAAAACTGCTTTTTTGGAAGTAGATGAATTGGGAATGTCAGCAGTAGGCTTGATTCTTTTTCCATCCCCTTCCCAGAGTTTACTTGTGATTTTAAGAAAATTCAGGTGTTGAGTTTCATAGGATCCTAATCTGTTCAGGCTGCCTTTTGATCATATCCTGAATTGAGCAGAAAAAGGGTAAGCTTTCAGCAGTCACTGTGCAAATAAGTTTTTCCACAGTAGCTCACAATAGATGTTGCAATAGATGTAAATAGAAACAACTTTTGAGATATATGGGCTTTTTTTCACCCTTCAAATTTGATGCCTTAACTAGCTAGCAAGCTGGGTGTTAACTTGATTTACTTCACAGACATCTGGAGCTGCTTTGTTTGGATTTTGTTGTCCAAAGGAAGGCATGGTTGTGAAAAGTACTGAAGCTTCTTTGAGGCTTTTAAGCTCTCAGGGTTCCTCAGTGTGGTAATCCAAGTGCAGTTGTGAGCTGAGGCTCCTACTGCATCTCTTTGCGAGGGAGAAAATACTGGTGCCCATTCACATTAAATTTTGCAGTACAGTCACCTGCTTATTGGCAACGCAGGGCATTGTTTCTCAAAGGCATGTGCTTTCTGGCTTCTTTGGAGGGATGTGATTGTATAGTTTCCTAGTGTCTGAGAACTGCCATTAATGCTTGGATGTTAAATTTTCCTCACTATTTGTGTTTGTGTGCTGCATTGTTGAGTGAAAAAATTATTTGCTACAAGTAATTCGGTAGCCAGACTGCAATGAAAACCTAATCTTGAATTTTCAAGAAGCTAAGAAGAGTCCATCAGTAGATGGACCAGGTAAGAGTGCTGCAGTTTTAAGTGGTAATTGCCTGCCATGCAGAGCCAGACTAGAGACCCGTTAGCAGTCATTAGGTTTGTGACTCCCATTATCAAGATTAGCTAGTGCCCTGCCACTCTCTGAGTCTAAGGTTTAATTGACAAAACCCACTTGTCATGCTTCAGGTAGACATCTAAGACAGTAGTAAAATGGGTAGTTGGGGTACTGAATAGCTGTTTTGAATGATGGCAGTGTATTTACACCTGAAGCTGTTTTAGGGAGGCAGTTTTCAGACTTAGTATTAGCCTAAATGCTACACATCTTACCTGTGTTTACGGAAACAGAAGAAACAGTTGTGACTGCTCTTTGGCATATACTGAAAAATAGCACTTTGAAAAGGAACAAATGTTTTGGGGTAGATATGGCTGCAGCAGGGTTAAAACATCTTGTGACTGCTTTAGATGCCGTGTCTGTCTGTCAGAGCTGCACAGATGTAGCTGTCATTTGAGCTCTGTAACATGTGGTTTTGTTTGCTAATCTAAACAGATACTGCAGGATAAAAAGAAACACTGCAGGACTTTCTTTTGGGCTTAGAAGGGATAAACTAGTAGCTTAACACTCAGCCTTTCCAGTGGATTAGGCTGAGATTGGCTGATAGCAAGCTGGGAGGCCCTGTGTGTTGCTTGTCCTGATGGTACACATTTACACTGCTTGCCAGCCATGGGGAAGTGCCAGGCTTTCAGTGGGATCACTCTTCACTAGGAAACTGGTTAAGAGCTTTCCACTAGGAAATTGGGCAAAAAAAAGAAAGCTGCCTAAGTAAGCCATGCTTCCGGTTGAAGGAAAGAGGCTCTTAACTGAAAAAGCAGACTGCCTTTCGTGTTGCAGTTGAATGATAAAGAGGGCATAAACAGTACGTGTGTGAGGGAATCTAGTTTACTTCTGTCATTCTTGGGCCTTTCATGTTTCCACTCATGGATCTCACTCATGGAGAAAGGATTTAATTCTGCCTCCAGTTCTGGTGATAAAAACATATTGAAAATGTGGAAAAAATTAGATTATGGAAAACTACTTCAACATAGGTGTGGATTTCTATTAAAGAATCCTGTTTTCTGCACAGTACATTGGGTAATTTTCATATAAAATAAAACTCATTAGTCAAGCTGTGTTTTGTTGAATTAGGGACAGGAAAACCCACATCTGTCATAAGAACAGAGTAAACACTGCATAGGTTTTGTATGTCTGCATTTAAGATGCATCGTAGACGATGGCAGTTCTCGTAAGCTAAGAAGCCAGCCAATGTAAAGTTGAAATGGTTTGTACTTTCAGCTGTTTCCTAACTTCCACAAAGTGCGTACCTGTGGAGTGTGAAAGACATTCCTACCGTCTTGTGCTAGAAATGCAGGATTTTTTAGAACGGAAGTTAAAGTTTGCTCAGAACTGGGGGAGATGAAGGGCAACCAGGAGGCAAGATCATGAGGGGAGAGGAAGGGTAGCCATGAGGGGAGATCATGAAGGGGTGGGAAGGGTGGCCATGAGGGGAGGTCATGAAGGGGAGAGGAAGGGTGGCCATGAGGGCAGATTGTGAGGGGAGAAGAGGGGTGGTGGAAAGGGAGGGAGGCGTTTGTGAGGGGAGAGCAAGGGCAGCCATGGAATGTGAGGGTAGATCATGAGAGGAAGCAGGGGCAGCCTTGGGGCGTGAGGGGTAGGGTGGCAGCTGTACCTATACAGTGTGGGCCACTAAGGGGGGCGGATGAGTAGTGGCTGCGTGGAGGTCATGCGGGACAGCCATCGGGAGAGGTCTCGAGGGGAGATCAGTTTGCCCTTAGTGACATGGCGTAGTGGTGGGCCTAACGGTTGGACCGATGATCGTAAAGATCTTTTCCAGGCTAATTGATTCTGAGATTCTGTGAAGTAGAGGTTTATTTGTAAAGTGCATGAGTTTGTAAAGACAGAAGACAGTCTGAATGTAGTACTGTTTGAAGCAAGGTTTTACAGCAAACCTTTCGCTTCTTCATGTAGCCGACAAACTGGTGGATGGTAAAGGGACGATGAAAGACATTCTTGCTACCTTGCAGACCTGAAGAATGTATTTTTGGTCTTTTTTGATCAGCTGCTTGAGTATACATTTGTGTCCTCCACACGCAGAAGGTTAAGAACGCAGGAGAAAACAGCCAGTGCAGGGCATGTTTTTTTCATGTGTTTTCCATGAGCTGTAACTTTTGGAGATGTACTGTGATTCCTGGTTGCCTCTATGCTGAACATTGCAGCTCATTTGAAGCAGAGGGCAGAAAGCTATCTCTGCAGACTTTTGCCAAAGTAGACATTATGCATGAAACAGAGACACTTTTAACTTGTGGATCTTTAACAGGCTTCTGTATTTTCTGTCCAGCTCAATGTCTTAAGACGGCAGCAGCGCATGATCAAAAACCGTGAGGCAGCCTTTCAGTCACGAAAAAAAAAGAAAGAATACATGTTGGGGCTGGAGGCGAGGCTGGAGGCAGCCTTGTTGGAGAACGAGAAACTCAAGAAAGAAAACAACACACTGAAGAGGCAGCTGGATGAAATAGTATCGGAGGTAAGAGACTGTGATGAAGCTCTGACGTTATAGAGTGTTGCTCTAGTGGAAGCTGAACGTGAATAGAATCATGGAAATGTTGATTGGAAGACCTTTGGGGGTTTCTAGCCCAGCCTCCCACTCCGAGCAGGACTTTCACCAACTCTAGGTCAGGACAGCTATCACGTTATCTAGTTGACTTTTAATTCATTATTTCATGGTTCTTCTGAAGATTTTGGTGAGCAGATAGACTGGCTGGAAGCTGAGTATAATGTCCAAACGAGAGTTTTATTTTTAAGTTGTCCGGATGTGTATTCATACACAGTTAGGCAAATATCAATCTAAAAAACAAGCATAATTTGCTGTTGACATACCTTTGCATGCTTGTGCCCCTTTTTTAACGGATGTCTTCTCTGTTTTTTCCTGTCTAGAATGAGAAGCTCAAAGTATCATCTCCAAAGAGAAGGACCCTGTGTGTGATGGTGATACTGGCTTTCATAATGTTGAATTATGGTCCATTAAGGTAAGCTGCCTAGGAATTACTCTTTACATAGCAAGTTTGCTGTCTGGTGATTTTTGCTTGAATCTTTAATACAGGCAGTTTTATATTTTAAAGCCTTGAGCTTGAAACCTGACTTCTGTCCTTTACTCTCCTCTTGCGTAGGGGAAGACTTGTCTGTATAATGGTTCCTCTTTTGGAATCCTTCTGGCAAAGAGAGCTAGATCTTGTATTTTTAATTTCTTCTGGCTCAGCATGTTAATCAATGCAATGTACAGCAGTTTGTCTGCTCCATTTATCCCTGAAGAGGTTAAAGAGCTGTGCTTGTGATTTTTCTTTTTTTTTTTTTTCTAAAAGGATTCTAGACTTTGAGAGTTCATCTGCTGGTTTATACCTATGCTACTCCCAATAGTTATGAGTTAAGCAACTTCTAGTTCCAGTGCTTTGCAATCCTGAACATTAGATGTGTCTAGGCACAATTTTCCTAATTACAGTGTAAGCCCTGTATTACTTGTCTTCTAGATCTGGTGAAAAGGTTGTTCCCTCTCCTTAACAGTTGAGATGGTAATCAAAAACCTCTCTTGTATGAGCTGTATCAGAGGGCCACAGGAACCAGAGAGCAGGGGGAAATACTGCATTTCTTTGCAGACGCTTTATAAAGAAATCTATGGAAGAGAGGAGACTAAAGATGGATGCTTCTTGTACAGATCTGTCTATTTTACCTGCATTTAGAACATAAAGAAACTTTTATATGAAGCTCTTCACTTTTTCAATAGGGGAGGATATTTCAGTAAATTTCCAGCAGTGTCTCCATTTGTCCTCAAAACCCCAGTCAGTCTAAAGGAATGGAATGGGATAAATCTAGAGGAGGACTGACTTTATGACTGTGATTAACTTCTACAATGTTGGTGTTTATATTTTTAATAGTAGAAAATTTATGAATACTGAAAATACTTTTGAACTATTTGCACTTACTGCACATACTGTTTACCTCAGGCAGTGAAATACATTGAATAACTTTAGTTTGATGTGGATGCTTTTAAGATAGACGATTTCTTAATGCATTTAGGTATTGTATTGGGATTTTTGGCTATCAGGTAGAAAAATCAACTTCCAGATACTAAGTGATTGGTTTGTACATCTCAGTTGCATTTGCAGTCTTTATCACTCACTTGAGAGACACTTTGTAAGAGCTATTAGGATCACTAATCTTTTTGAAGCTGAAAGAAATTTTATTTGCGTCCACATTACAGTGAGGAGTTGGAATGTGTAAAGCACTTGCATAGTTCTGAGGGGCTTGGAAACATAGAGAAGATGGTGGAATTATTTTACCACAGTGCTCCAAGGCTCCTGTGTGAGCTTCAGTACCCCAAGGAATGAGTAAGGTCTTGAGCTTCATGCCAAGAAACTGCTGTCATGTTAGACTCAAAAGCCAGTCTGTGTTCCTATCTTTGCAACAATTCATGACTATAGAAATGTGACAGGGTTAGTTTCTTGGCATATTTGATGTTTAATAAAGTAGATAAAACTTAAAAAATCGTGGATGTCTGGCTATTCCTGGCCAGTGTAGTAGCTGAGCATGCCAGTGTAATTGCTGTGCCTGAACTAGGTGATCTGCGGCAGTACTGGTTTTAGACAGTGAAAAGTAATTTCAAATTTGCAAGGAGTTGCCCTTTCTGCCTTTTTTTCTTTTTTTTTCCTTAGTAGAATAAGTGCTTACAGTCAAGTTGAAACACCAAACTGTATCAAGGTGCTGTGAATGTGGGTTGTGCAATACCCTTTGGAAGGCCCAGAATATGGGATATGCAAAACATTACTTAAGATTTCACTCTCATGTGCATTTACGCCTTTTTGTAGTGGTGTCACTGAATGGTAGCTCCATGAATGTGATAGCCATGATTTTTCTTCTGCTTAGACTTTGACAACAGAAGCTTACAATGAGTGATGTTTTTCAGTCCCTGCAACTTCTTATAGAAATAAGTGAACTTTTCTGTTATAATATCCATGATAATTTACAGTTCAGTAAAAGTACTTCCCCCCCCCCAAGTCAGCTAACTGTGGGATACCTATTTCTATGCAGTGGTCAACTGGAGATAAATATGACTTGAAACTTTGTGACAGTGTTGCCATTTCTTCTATGTAGGAAATCATTTCTCTTGCATACCTGTGTGGAGGGAGGTGTGATAGCATTCAGGCACAGGCTGTTTTGATTCAAATACATTAGCAGTGAATATTTTATTATTTAAAGCCAATTAACAATTGCAAAGAGAAAGTAACATAAAAAAAAAAAAAAAAAACAAAAAAAAAAAACCCTGCCTAAAATCATGGCAAATTCACCCCCTAAGTTCCATATCAGACTTTGAAATTCCCTTAGCTAGTCCTATTGTGAGATGATTCTCAGATTCTTAATTGGAAGTGAAAGGATTCTTTGAAGGTTAGAGGTAAAATGAAAGAGCTGATAAATGAGTTTTCTCTTTAGTTTCTTATTTCCTTCAAGTCACAGAAGGCAGGGAGGTCACTGTGTTGTCCTGGGATGGGGATGTGAAGCTGAGGGACAGGTAGTCCTACAAACCCTCTGGGGCCTGCAGTAGTTCAGTAGGGGTGCATTTGACATCCCACAAGAAAAAAATCATCTGGATAGGTGCCTATGTAGTTAGTTCTATATTTCCTTCTACCTTAATGGATGTGTATTGCACTTACACTGGTTCACACATAATTTTGTTCACCAGTCTTAAACCTTGCTGACTGTGTATGTAAGTGGAGAGATGTTTGTGGTATTTCATGGAGTTCTGAGGCAGTGCCATTCTGTTTTTTGAGATTATGGGAAGCAGTTCAGGATGTGGCAGCCCTTGGCACACAAATAGAGGAGATAAAACTATTTCTGCTAACACACTTTTTCATGCTGACCTATAATATTGAACTTGTGACTATGGGAACAGGGCTGAAAGTCTGCTTGGGAAGCTGATGTATTGACCTAAGAGACATGTTTCAAAATATTGGAGGGAGAGTCCAGTCCCATCTGCTTAATTGCCAACAAGCTTTTAAGAACATTCTGCGGTGTTAGACATGGTGCCATGTTATCTCTGAGAAAAGAATGTAAGTTGAACAAAATATAAATGGAATATGAATATGAATTGAATACTTTATGGTCGTGAAAGTGGCTTGTATGAAGTTAATGGTAACTCTGCATTATGTTGTACTGTGTGCTAAACTGTTTTGGTTGTATTGATATTTAGTATAGAAAACTGAAATTTTCAATTACTAAAGCAGAAATAATTTAACGGGAATTCAATTTGTGTAAGTTTCTACTTTATCTATTTGCTTTATACTAGGAGAAAGGTGCTGAGGAATTTCCCATCTGTGTGTCAATAAACTATTCTCTAATCTTTGTGAGTTATTTGGATTTGGATTTAACATCTATAAAAACTTCCTTTTATTATTATTTAAGAATGATTGGTGAGGTGTATGAAAGGAAAAAGCTAAAAACATTTAGATTCAGTTCCTTGCAAAGGTCACTCCCTTGCTCCAGTCTCACATACCATGAGGTGTAGGACAGAAATTAGAACCCACAGTATTTGCACAAAAGGCAGTGAACACAAACCTCAGCATGCGGCCGGGTTGAGAGCTGGAACCACGATGTCTGGAGGCAGGTATCTGGATGGCAGCATCGCCTGCCTTCAGACTTGCCTTTTGTGAGAGCCAGTGTGGGTCAGCAGAGCTGCGTTCCCAGCTGTCGTGGTACCCCTGAGATTGCTGACTTGTAGCATCAGGAAACATTTAATTACCTGTGCCTTTATTACTTTTAAGTGCTTTCAACACAAAAACTGAAAATTTTCTAACTATTGCAATTCCTAGGTGCTTTTTTTTTTTCTCCTTAATTTCCACATTTATGTTAGACTGTGCCTCGGTAGTAACCAGACCTGAAAATGGATTAAACAAGCACAAACAGTGCTGAAACAAATGAAATTTAAGCACATGTTCTAGTCTAAACAATCGATGTATTTATTTTAGGAATATTTTCCTTTTGTTTCTTTTCCCATTCCCCTTTGAATATAAATTTTCTTGGGTGTTTGGGTTCTTTTTAATGCAAGTCTTATATGTGATAGCAAAGTATTTTCAGGGAACTAACCTAACTAATGTGTAAAAAGTAGGCAAGGAGAGTGATCACACAAGATGCAAAATGTAACTTTTCTGCCACTCTGCTACTTAGGGCAGCAGCAAAGCATGTAAACCACATACTTGCTAGTGGCCCTAGTGTTATTTTCCTGACTATGAAAACTGTCCAACTAGCTATTTTCCCTGTTAATCAGTCTGGTCAAGCTTACATGGTGGTCATCATCTAACAATAGTCTTAAAGCATTTATAAAGATGTGAGCCAGCCAGAATGTGTCCTACCATTTCAGATACTTAGTGGACAGAAAACCGAAAAATACGAAGTTGGAGAGAGCAAAGGCAGGTCTGCAAAGAGAAGGTGGTGTGAGTTTTAAATTAATTTTGAGGGTTTTTTTGTTTACAAGTTGGCCACCTCTGTATGGCTGGAAACCCTTTCAAATTGGAAAACAGACTTAATGATGTAACCAAAAATTCTTAAGCTGAGGTGGTCATTGATGGAGCTAAGTAAAGCTGCTGCTTCAGAATCTCTTGTGTCCTGCTGACCTACAGCAGCTGCATTAGAATTGCTGGCCTTTCTGTAGAGACTTCCTTGCAGCTCCTCTCTAGAGTATCCTGATAGGTTTTTACTTTCCAGGACTATCCTAGAAGCTGAATGGTCTATTAAAAACTTAGGTCCGCTGAGCAATCTGCAAATAAAGACACCAGGCAGCGTAACTGAGAAGTGTGCTTGGTGTGCTATTGTGGTAGACTGCAACAAATAAAGAAGCACTGCTTTTTTGACTTCTGCAAGACTATGTGTGTTTCATTTCTTAGATTGGTAGCACAAATACTAGAATAAAAATCCCAAAGTGCTAAGGTTAAGTATCTTTTACTAAAAATGATGAAATTGCTCAAGGGTTGTTCAGCTGCATGCTGCTCTTGAAGGATAAAGAAAATAAAAGTTTTTCACCAGCACCCAGATAAGCATCTCATCTGGTTTGCAGTCTTCTAAGTCAGTACTGATGTAACCTGCTGTGCTTTGGAGCATGGGTGATTTGAGCTGCTGAAAGCACCATCCGTTGAGTATACCTGTGTTGATGTCAGTGTGGTTTAGAGACCTTACTGAAGCTGAGCAGTCTTGAATTGGTGTGTGGAAGGGCAGGATTATTTTGAAGTGTGGTGCATTCACCAGTGATTTTGTGCAAGCCTTCTGTTGTTTGACCCTTAATGCTGGACTCCTTGATTAAAGGATTGGATTCATCTTATGACAAGTGGGAGCTTAGAGATGGTACTAATATGGTGGTATGACAGAAGGTTAAAGAAATAATTTTGTAGCTCCCTTAAAAGAAAATATTAGCAGTGTGGGCAGTACAGGACTGAGATCCAGACCAAACTGAGACCTCATCGCAGGACTGGCTCCTGTGTTATGGTAACAAGATTAGCTCCTTTGCCTGTACAGCTAATTCATGAGGACATTTTGAGTATTCTCAAACACATCACAGTAGGGCTTCATCTTGCATTTGAGCTTATTGGCAGGTGATCATTGAACATTTTAACCATGGCCTACGATTTCTTTCAGCTGTAGGCTGGATAGGGTTGTCTAAGCTTGCACTGCTTGAAGCATCTCTGAAAGACATTCTGAGAACAGATTCACAAATTATGGGCAGTACAATAGCGTGAGTATCTTACTGTTAGTTCATCCAGTCCTTTCTTGCACTCAGTAAAGGATAGAAAGGGATTGTTTCTCTGCTTTTTGCAAGCCTTGATAGCCTTCCATATGTCTTTTAAGAGGTTAGTAGACTTAAATGTCATGTATACCTGAAAGTATGCAAATATGCATACAAATATTAATTATGACAGTCAAAGGGCTATTAATTTCTTATACACTAATGGAGAGGAACTGATGAAATGTAAAGAGAAAATTATTAGATGAGTGCATGAGGGATAGGGCAGTACTATGTTAGCCGGCTGCTTTTGTGTGTCAAGGAAATGCAGAGCCCTCTGAGTGTTTTACCAAAAACAGCAGAAGCTCTCTCTGAAGGACATGTGTAGCTGTTAGTACTTCTAATACAGGAAACCTACTTTTTGTTTCTGATACTGATAGAATGTGTTTCAATGCTGAATTGAGTATGCTTTTTTATTGGAGATATCCCAAAGCTGGAAAACTATTTTTGCAGCACACCTTTGGTCTTTTGCTGTAGTTTCTCCTTGAAGAAAGAGAGAGAGAAGAGAGAAATTGAGAGGAAAGAATGGGTTGAGTAATTTGGATTTAGGTTCAGGTTCCAGACCTTTCAGAACCTCTCTTGATGGGTTGGCACTTGAATAAAATTGAATATCTTTGATTTTCTTGAAAACTACAGCTGCAGGAGCAGGAAGTGATTCCTTCCACCTTCCTTAACTGATCACAGCCACATGCGCATCCTGGCATAGTTGTGCCTTGCTTGGCTGTGCTCACTTGCCTTGTCCTGCTGCTGCTGGTGCAGAGCCTGCGCAGAATGCCAGATGCACTTGCTGATGACTTACTGTTTGCTCCACGTGTTTATCTGCTGGGCTGGGAGCAAAATACAGAAAGTTTTTGCGCTGAATGAACATTGTAGTTGAGACAGTTTGCATCAGGCCTGCCCAAGCTTTGACAGTAAGATCCAACCCACTTCCAAATAACTGTATATAGTTTTCTAAGCAAAAGTAAATGCTCTGGGTGCCAGTACTTGCCTTTTCCCCCTTTCTTTTCTAACTGCTTTATGATAAATAAATTGCTTTTTTAAAGAAAGAAAAGCACAAAAATCCACAGAGATCATCCCTCCAGTTTGGATTACTTTCCTCATCCTCCCTAGGAGAGGAAAGAGGCCAGGTTCCTCTCACTAGCCAAGCACTCACAGAGAGTAGCTCTGGAGAAGCCTGGAAGGAGAAGGTAGTGCCTTGCTGTCAGCAGATGGTGCCCTCTCTGGGAATGAGAAACAGGAAATGCTTTCCAGAGAGCGTTTCGCATGCTGGCAGCCTTGTCTGGAATCACTTAAGATGGGGACAAGATCCTTGGTTGGTGCCTTCTTGCAATGTCAACTTTAGCCCATTGGAAACGTCCCAGCTTGTATTCAGAAATGGTTCTATCCCCAGAAAACTCTGTTATGATATCACTATTGGCTTTCGTCTACAAATTACTGTACAACTTAAATGTCAGTATTCAAAAACTTGAAGTTCATGGGATTTGTTGAGCCAGAAGTACAAATGAAATTTAGTTTGGGCTCCTGGCAGGACTTGCTTTCACATTTATCACACTGACATTCAAACCAAAGAAGTAAAAATACAGCTAAAATATCAGGTGCCATTAAACGCCTGGAGAAACCATGACAGGAGTGTTGCTTTTCTTTCCCTCCTATAATCAAATTTATCTACGCTTTAGAACAAACATCTGCATGAAGTATTTAGTGGTTCTTTCTTTTTTCAGCCAGCTTGGACAGGGTGTTTGTGGCTCTGTGAAAACCCCTAGTACTCACGGTATCTGAGATGTCCAAATGTACGCTGCAAAGCCTTGGTAGGTGCCCCAGGTGTGTAAGTGTGGCCAAACAGAAAAGCTTACAGCTTCCAGCTTCTAAGTGGCCATCTTGTTAAGTAGAGCTGTTTCTCAGCTCCAGTCTTTCCTGACTTTTAATGTGGGACAGCAACTCCAATTCCTGCAAAACAGTAGGACTTGCTCAGGACAGGTACGCCAAAATATTCTCTCTTCCAAATTCTCATCTTGTAGCCCAGCAGAATGAAAATATTGTCCATGCTTTTGCTATCTGGCCTATAAAAGCTTCTTTTAAGCTGCTATTGATCTCTTAGCTGAAAATACTGTTTTTCTGAAGATTATTTTTTATTTCCCTGTGGAAAAATGGGATCATCTACCTTTCTTTGTCAGTGTTTCCAAAGTCTCTTCTACCTGATGTTTTTAAATGCTCAGTATTGACTTCATCTTCAGTAACTGTGTTGGGATCTGCTCTTTAGGTGCTTCCTGTTCCAGTTTGTGTTGTAGCTGTTGTGCCTAGCTCCTGTAAAACTCAGTATGCCTCAGGTGGGTAGGTGTTTCCAGATGCACCTCTGCAGGAGAGGTCCATCCTGCTTAAGGGATTTCTTGGTCCAAAGTCATGCTTTTCCCCCTTGTCAGTTTGAAATGTCAAAGGAGTAATATTTCTGATACCCTGTGTCATACCCTCATGTACTCACTTGACAAGGAAAAGTCTTTGAGAATAAGAAGTCAGAAGATACAGACTGTTACTTACATGTCCTCGCCTATCTGTTACCCGAAGATGGAGCCCTATTTACAGACAGACTCTGCAAGTGACCTCTTGTGGGAATAAGGAAGGGGAAGAAATGATACCACAGAACAGCAATGTCATCTATTCAGACGGGGGAAAAAACTATCAAAACTCCCCAAGTAACTAGTAGGTGGAAACAGGCAGTATTTCAAGTTGTAGAGCTTTTCCTCATTCAGAATGAAAGTTCATTTGCTTTGGGTCATTGACACAAACCAAAGGAGCAATGAAGGACTTTTTTTTTTTTTTTTTTAAAGACATATTTGAGAAGGAAGCTTTTGGTCCTCCTTAGGATCCTAAAGAAAATAATGGGAAAGGGAAGGCAAATGTAACCCATGTAGCTTAAGCCAGAAATGGCTGCTGGCCCTGCTTCAAAGGAGACATTCTGCAGAAAATGATAGTCCTGGTAAAGGAAAGAGCATTGGAATAAATACCATAAATGATACAAAATAAATTTTGTCCTCAAGTTGGTGCCGATGTTCTCAGAAGTGGGAGCCATGATTTTTTGCCTGTAAGGATGGCAGGATGTACTCTGTTCACCTCTTTCTTTGTCTTTTTGCTGCTGAATGTATCTTCTTTCAGGTTGAAACATCCCACATTTAGTTGCTGCAAAAAGAGAAATTTAAATTGTAATTGCAAGATTAAGGTGTTTTAAGTATGAGAAGAGTAAAAATAAATATTTCCTTTATGTTTAAAACAAATATAAATTAAATCAAATTTAAAGTAAAAATGAATATTTTTTTTCTATTTTAAGCAGATGTAGTGTGTGTGTGGTTTTGAGTGGCTGTACAGCTAAAACAACTAAATTATGAAAACTGAAGTTTAGCTGTGATTGCAGAGTAGTGCTTATCTTTATCCTTGATGGACTTGGTTTGGATTTTTCTCCTTTTATTCAGAGTTCAGGGTTAACTGGAGTAGCAATGTATTGCATATAGCACTTCACCTCAGGCCAGTTACCTCACCAAGACTGAACCAGAAATAACAACAGTCGCCTTTGCTGAGCGCAGCAAACACTAAGGAAGAGCCATTGTGAAAAAATGCAGATCTGTTACAATTCTGCTGATTAGGTTTTTGTCAGCTTTAGCTAAATAATTATAGGGAAATTTTCTCTGGTTTGATGTGTCATTTTGAACAAGAAAGTAGAGAAGTAGGATGTGAAAAAATGCCAGACCTAGTAGGTTTGTTAACACACTGGAAACTGATACACTTCAGGCTGTGGAGAAATGGTTGGCAGGAGAGCTACAACTTTCAGATATTCTGATGGATATTCTTGGTTTCATGAATAAACTTCCATATACTTTTAGCTGTCATGGCTCCAAATTAGGTAGAGTAGGGACATTTCACTGGTGAGTGACTTCCAGCAGGAACATATGGCATCCCTTTAAGCATCAGCCTTAGTTCTGAGCTCTGGTTCTGGGCTTGAGATGCTGTCAGCTGTGCTGAGGCTTTCATTGGAAGAGAAGAAACATAATCTCATAAAATATAGTAGATAGTGGCAATCGTTTCTGTAAAATTGAATAGCCTGCTGTTGCCTCATCTGTGAGGCTGTGAATAAACCATCCAGCTTTCCATGCTGTTCAATAGCAATGAGATATTTGTATGTTAATGTACATACACAGGTAGGAAACTGCAAGTACCTTTCTGCCTACTGTTGCTAAGTGAAAACAGAGCCTGTGGCATTTCTGCTGCCCTGATTTTGTGCTGCTGCCTGAAAACCTGAAGGAGAGGAGGCTATCAAAGCGATGTCAGCCTGGATCTGGGATTGCCTTGGCTCCAGCAGTTCTGCAGAATGTGGCAGTTAGTCAAGGGGAAACCTGGGTTACTGCTAACAGGAACTCAAGTGTCTTGGCAAAAGCAAGGGGATTGCTAAGCAACTGTGTCTGTGTGCCTTCTGCTTAGTTGTGTAGTATTTAGTCTGACCTTCTTGCTAGTTCTTGCCTTTCTCTGTTGTTACCATTTGTATTCATTGCCTGCTGCAAAGTGATGCCATGTAATAGATGTTTCCCTGCAGAGTTTATACTCTGCTACCCAAGGGCGATGGGACATGAATTAAAATGTAATCTGTAGGCAGTGATCAACATGCATTACAAAGATCTCAACAGCATGCTGGGGTCTTGTTTTTTGTATTTCTCTGTGTTGCTGCTGGTGATGCTCTTGCTGTTGTCAGCTAAGAAGGTTAGGGCCTGATTTTTTACATGTATTTCAGGAAGCAGCCATGTTTATGAAAGAGTAAAGCTAGCATCTAGAGAGAATATATTGAAGATTTGCTTTTGTGCTTTTAAGACCTTTCATTTCAGTCACCCTTCTGAACTAAGCATGCAGTCAATCTTGTATAGCAGTTGTCTGGTCATTTTTCCAACTTACATGGAAATGCTGCTCCCTTGATTTGAATGGAGAGCAAAACAGACGTTCTTGTGCTGGCTGGCTGAGCGTCCCCCAGGAGAAGATCCTTCATTCAGTGCAAATGCAGACAGGGTATTTGGGACCATGGCCTGCTGATGCTATGTAGATGGGTTTAGGGGCCCTGCCAGTGTTTCTAAATCTAAGTAGAATTAAACATATGTAAATTTGTGTATAGTTTTCTTAGATGTCTGGCCTAATATTCCAGGCTTGCAGCTGCATGGAATTTGGTAGCTATATTTTTCTTACATATTGTATTCATATAAACTATATCAACTGAGCTTTGAGGTTGATGGAAGTTAAAGTTCAGAGGTACTGTTATTTGAATGTAAGTAATTTTCTGATGCCTGCAGATCTAGTTTACGAACAGATCACAGTTTTCATCAAGTGAAGTTTATGGAGGAACATGAAAATGAGCATCAAAATCTTTAAAACAATTAAAACTAAAAATAAAAGAGCAGAATAGCTTTTCTGCTACTAATGCTTTGAATGACAGTAATATAATGTCACATCATGTTTTTACATTAGCTATGACATGAGCCTTATCCCTGTAACATAGCAGCAGCCAGAAACTTACCTACCTATTTAACACCTTACAGTAAAGTGTCTTATAGTCCCTTTATATGTGATATGTTTTACTGTGGTTGCTGTGTCTTCCAGTGTATTTGAAAAGGATCCCAATGGAGTTGATTCCACTGTGAGTTCCAACCACAGGACCAGAAATCTTCTGGAGTTCTCAGCTAGCCAGAAGTCCAGCACAGCTCAGAAAATACCTGGGGACATAATTCCCGAGAAAAGTAATAGGTAAGATGAAAACTTTTAACATATTTTTAGTGGTAGAGGGCAACTGTGCTTTCAAACCTCACTGCCCTTCCATTTGGTAACCTTTCGGGTAGTGCTATCACTCTTGTGAGGCCTCACTTGAAGTATTGTGCGTGAGGATGTTCACTGGAGCACCTCCTGTATGAAAATAGGCTGAGAAAGTTGTGGCTGTTCAGCCTGGAGAAGAGAAGGCTGCATGGAGACCTTATAGCAGCCTTCCAGTATCTGAAGGGAGGCTGTAAGGATGGTGGGGAAGGGATTCTTCATTAGGGACTGTAGTGAGAGGATAAGGGCTAACGGGTTCAAACTTCAACAGGGGAAGTTTAGATTGGATCTGAGGAAGAAATTCTTTACCGTATTGGTGGTGAGGCACTGGAATGGGTTGCCCAGGGAAGTTGTGAATGCTCCATCCCTGGCAGTGTTCAAGGCTAGGTTGGACAAAGCCTTGGGTGACATGGTTTAGTGGGAGGTGTCCCTGCCTCTGGCAGGAAGTTTGGAAGTAGATGATGTTAAGATCCTTTCCAACCCTAACTCTTCTATGATTCTGTGATTCTATGATCATATACAGCAACCGGGTTTGCAAACACTGTATTTTGAGAGCTGATCTCTTTTACTGTTTTATTGTTTAACAGAGTTTCCCAGATTGCTTTTCAAATGAATATGATTTTTTTTTATCTCCAAGATTACCCAATAGATACATACGTATACTTCTGGCTATGTTGTATGGTGTTAGGAACAGTGTGGTGGAAGAGAGTGTATAAGCAAATATATATCATGGAGATTTTAATGACCTTAGTCAGTTCTTCATCTCTCTACTTTTTTTCCCTGATCTTTATTTTAACTTGCATAGTTATGGTATTTGTCATATATATCACTTCTTACTTTTCAAGCCAGAGTATTTATTTTCTTAGTTGTTCAGGAGAAGGATATGAATATTCACAATTAAAAATATACTCTGAACTTAGCACTGTACTTCTTTAGGAATCTCTGAGTCCATCTTTATGCTTACCCATTATTTAATTACATAGTTGCTTTCAGGCTTCTAGATCTCTAGCATTCAGTGCACAAGCGAACATATAATTGTCTCCAGATTCAAGACTGGCTTATCCAACTCATGTTTTCTCTTTACAAGATTTATCCTATCAGATTGTCCCTTTCCAGTAAAGTGTTTTGGCTGGTTGAACAAAGCCAGGCACAGATGTGCAGAAAGCTCTAATATATTTTGCCATGCAGAAAGAAGGCAATAAATCAAAAGCATTTTTAAGGCTGTAGCCATGGTGAGGGCTTTGTGTCCTGTATGGCATGTTTCAAACCATTACTTATGTGACATAGTAGTAGGGTGGTTCTCTTAGGAAGATATTCTACTGCATATACCTCCTTCTTTTATTTCGCTCTTTCTCTCTAATTTTTGGCAAGCTGTGAGCTCTTTGCTGCATATTCTTCTCTATCACTTCTAGATGCAGTAAACAGGAGAAGCAGATACAAAGATGGAGAGAAAGCTGGGAAAGGGAGGGGAATGTGAATAAGGTTTTCATAAGCTCTTATATTTGTTTTTTCAGAAAGAAGTTGAGATTTAGGAAATACAAGTCTCTGTCAAAACCGGGACTAAGACTGTCATATTCATAACCTGTCAAGAAAGGAGCTTATAATAGGTATTTGGTGATAGGTAATTAACCCTTAAGCAGGTACAGATAACCAGGAGAAAGGAATATTAGTCTTTGTTGTTGAAAGTGCTGTGAATTTTGTGTTGAAATACATTTCACCTTTTATCAAAGCCAAGCTAGCTTCTGGAGACTGTTGGAGATGTAAATTCTCTCCACTCAGCTGTAATTCAGTTTGTGGCTGAGCTGTATTGTCATATATCTCATGGTCTTTACATCTGTATGGCTTTAGTGGCTAATAAACTTAGTATTTCTGTAGCAAATCTTGCACAACTCTGAAATGAAAGAGAAAGTTGCCTATGCAGAAATCTTACTTTTTTTTATATTATGAGGAATATTTTTGCAGGCTAATTTTATTTCAATATCTGGCCTGTTTGGGAAGAGATCCAACATCTGCTAATGTTCATCTGTCTTCTCTGTGTTGAGTGCTATCAGACCCCTTTGGGGTATTGACTGAGACCATTGTATGTTACTCACCTGTTTCAAAGGTCCCATTGAGCAGCTGCAACCTTTGTGGATTTGCTGGTGGTGGTGCATATTCTCTGGATTTGGTCAAAGGTTCATGGAAAAAGTATTTTAAGGGATTTCTTTGTGTCTTCTCCCCCCAGGTATGATCGTTCTGTATCTGATAACAAAGCACTGATGGTAGTCTCAGGAGAGCCACTGTTATATATTTCACCCCCCCCACCTCCCTGTCAGCCCCTGATTAACCGAACAGAGTCACTGAGGTGAGTGAACAGCCTTTTCTGAGCATTTAAGCTTTTATAAGGAGTTTAGTTATAGATTGAGTGAGTGCTACGATGTAGACAATTGTGAATGATGTTATTGTCCATTCACAGTGTTCATCCAGTATGTGACCAGTGCTTGTGTAAATGTCTGCACAGTCCAGTGTCTACTACCACAGAGACAGGAGATCAACTTGTATCTTTGTAATATTTTTATGGTTTTGGTGATGGCTTTCACTCAGTTTTCATTCTGGTCATTTATAATAACCAGATAACAATTTTCTGATTGCCTAGAGGCTTTTCATGGCTCAGTAGAAAGAGAATAAAAATCACTTTCATATGTAGAAATGTTCATAATATGGAAATGAAGTCCAGCTGAAAACCTATTCCCTTTGAAATACATAAAATGTGGCCTTCTACTCTCCAGCTTCTGATGCAAGTAGACTGAAAGTGACACTGCAGATGTGCTTTATTCACTGTTAGAAAGCAGCAAGCTCTGCTTATGCTGCTTTATCCGTTCTTTGTCTCAAATTTGTTTGCCGTATTGTAGCCTTCTTAACTAATAGTTTTGTCTTGAATGGATCAACTTTTGATATTAAATTTCAGTAGTTCTTCCAGTAATTTCAGAATTACTGTTCATTGGGCAAAAGAAAGTAATGTATCTGCTTTGTGTTGAAACATCTGTAATCCCAATACTTCATAGATATTCTCTTATGAATTCCCTCATAAATTTAATCTTACAGTTAAGTTTTCTTACTCTGATATTAAAGATAAATTATTATAAAGTACAAGAGTAGTAATCTGCAACACCTTGTAGTAGCTAGTTAAAACTGTTTTCTAAAATTAAGCAATTCTGCCACTGTTCTTCAAAACATCTCTTAATACTCTGTTTT
>JASSUY010034600.1:0-14713 GCA_032466535.1 Forpus xanthops
AAAAATCCAAAACACAGTGCTACACCAGCTACTGCTTAAAGAAAAATGACTGCTGCTGCTGAACCCATGACAGTATGAAAATATTCTTCGAGTTAAGTAGCTGTCATTTCTGTAAGAAACCAGGTCACTAATAAAGAAATTGGTACTACTTTTTGAAATATTGGCTTATTAATATGTTTATGGACTTGCCTTTAATTTCATGTAAGATTATGAAGAATCTTCTATGGGAGAAAATTTATTCTAAGTCATGGACCATATGAGCTTGTACTAATAACACCATGGGACATAAAAAGAATGGCAGATAATAATCAGCTGATTGTTACAGTTGCTAAGAATGTTGACCTTAATGATTTTTTTTTTCCATTAGAAAATTTATTTGCTCTCCATTACATTGAGTACTAAATAAATGTGACAGTGGGATAAAGAATTAAAAAAAAAAAAAAAAAAAGGATAACTTTCATGTGCCAGGCATGAATGTATCTGTAAACTCAGGGTCAGTAGAAAGGTGTTTCTACAGCAGAAAAAACAGACAGAAATATGGAAATATTATTTTGGAGTAGATTCAATTTACAAAGACCACCACAATATAAGAATCCATATTCCTCTGTGTAGTGAAATGAAAGGCAATGTTGCATCAAAACAAATAAAAAAATAATTTCTGCATTTAATCAATACTGTATGTAATAATTTGCAACTTAACCTCCAGATGGGTGTGAAATTTGCACTCCAAATGTCTCTCTTCCAAATAACTCATTATATATTGACTGAGATTTGACCTTTAGAATATTTAGTTCAGAACAGCTCTGATGTTAATCTGACACTGGTGTTACAAAACTGTATCTAACACAGGATAACTGTCTCTTATTGCCTGGAGTTCCTGGTCGTTAAGGAAGCCAAAGCAAATAGCAAGTTTTAAAACTCATCATACTTTCCTCAGGTTATTAACTTTCACTCTTACAAAGCATACATTCAATTTATTGAATCTTTCGACACTCTTTCGCTAAAGAAGGTTATTTTAACTGATTGAGTGTGAGAGGCTGATCTGAAAACAGACTCCACTGTCCATTCTCTCAAAGATTGGTCTGAGGAACTGAAATGGGACTCCACTGACTGTTGTTTCAGTGATGGGTGGGAGGAGTTGAGACAAGACTCTTCCATCCATTGCCTGGGAGAAGGGAGTGAGAAGCTGAACTGGGATGTCACTGTTCATTAGCTGGAGGATTGGTGTGAGGAATTGCTACTCATTATCCCAAGAATTGCTGCAGACACCTCTGTGTGCAAATGCACATGAGCAGTTGAAGAACTGGTTGAAAGACTGAGGAAACTGGTCCGCTAGGAATGTGTAATATGTGACATGAAGAACAGAAGTACTCTCCCCAACTCATTATGAGGAACATCACAAGGGAGCCATTGCCATGAGGATGACTCCAGAAGGACACCTCTATGGGGACACTCCACCAATAATTACTGCAAACCCTGAGGGACACCCTCCACAAGACATCACCATGAGGGCAGATCCACGAGATGGGCTCCATGGGGTACCTTCAAGGGAACTCCAGAAGGACATCTCCACAAGGACACCCACCACAAACGGACTCTTGGGGAACACCCTGCTTTGATACTGACTGCAAACCCTGAAGACCTCCCACCACTAAAGATGATGACTATGGATCCTCAGGACACTGCTGGATCCACTATGGTGACTCTCTTTCTCTCTCTGCATCCGAAATTCTTGCTTCATTTTCTACCTTTTTTACAATCCATCTTATTACTATCCCCTTTATTACAATAAGTTCCATTTTTTATAATAACTTTCTTTGTAATTTATAATAAACAAACTGTCCAATTATGGTACTTGACCTCATTTGTGTCTTAATTTCACTCTTGGGATCACAAACTGAAACAGGGTCTGGCACTGGGGTTTTTCTCCAATCAGACCCTGACATCAAGTTATCAGCTGATTAACTTGTTACCTGGTAATGAACCAGTTTTATCCTCACTAAGTTTAAGATGCCGAACTTTCAGAATAATTTGTATGGTAATATGTTCTGAGACTCGCACTCAATATTATGAAATATGTTTCAACTGTCTATTTTGAAGGAAAAAAATTATGAAGACAGCAATTATCTCTGAATGATTATTAATTTGCAAAATGGTTTCATGAGGAGTAAGGCATTTTGGAGTTGCAAAAAGTCAGTTTTGAAAGAGCATTCTCTGAGATAAAGGAAAGAAGCAGAACAGCACTACAAAGGCAAATACAATACTACTGTCTCAATTAACTTCACAAAATTAGGTGTCACACTGCCAATAGTAATTTGTGATATGTGATTAGTGGACTACTCATAGAAGTGAACTACAGGAAGATAATAAAAGTTACTTCTTTTTTTTTTTTTTTTTTTCCCTTTCTGAATATGACAACCATATGGTAAAATAAATAATAATCTTAATAGCCTCTACTCAAATGCATTGTCTCCTACATTGATGGTATTTTCCACGGCAAGATTCACATATTACAACTTAGAAGGACACATAAATATTATGCTTAACAGTCTTTCAGAAGCAGGAATAGCTTGCTGTCTTAGTGTCTGGCTGCAAATGACACAAAGGGTATAAGATGACTATGGAATTGCTATGCAGTCATGAATGTGTAAACTAACTTGATAATTTGCTCAATGTGAGTCTCCTTCAGCAGCAAAAACACTACAGCAAAAAGGCTTTCTAAGGTTTTGGTATAGGCAGAGTTGTCTGACACGTTATTGCCCCTGAGAATCTACTGGTCAAATACCTGCTTATTTTGTCTTCACATAGATTGAAGGTGAGTAGATTGCACATAAATCACTTCAAAGTGAAAACTGATTACAAGTTTTTAGCTGAAAAAAGTGAGAAATTGAAACATTCTTCTACCAGGGAAGCTGGTTTAAATATGGATCTTTATTAGTCTGCAAAAAGGAGAATGTGATGTGTATTGCTTGAAGTAGGACAATGGACTCTGTAAAAAAGGGATTTCTTTCCTGGCTTCCTAAATTATTAATTTCTATATGACTATAGTATCTGTTATAAAACACTGAATTAGAATTCTTGCTCCTTCTACAGGCATTTTGAGATGATTCTGATTTAAACATTGCCATTAAAGCTTATATCTAAGTAGAGCACTGAATTTGTTTGAGAACCTTTGCATTATATCTATTCCTATGATTCAGTAAGGGTCCAAACTGTAACACAAAATATTTTCACTTAAAAAGAAGCCGATCTCTTGGGGGGGGGGGGGGGTGCAAATTACACTTAACATTATATATACTTAAATTGATGTACTGTTTGGAGAAGTTTGGACCTGTGCTGCTCTTTGTTCAATGGGTTTACCTGTAGATCTGGAGTTTAAATCAGTTGAAGTTTTCCCTCCTTTCCTCTGATGACATATTTTTTCCTTAAAGTTGCCTCTTGGAGGCAGAAATTTCTGTCCTAATGTGTAACGTGCAGGCTGCTCATTTACACAGCTTTATACATCATGCCCTTTTAAATTATAGGGTGTCTTTTCCTGAAGTGGACTAAATTCAAAAGCAGTGTTCGAAGAACTGACTAATAGCTTGATAAACTTGTAGGGAAGAACAATCTGAGCTTCAGTGCACAAAGAAATACCTTATAATCTCAATGGTCAATATGTGCTCATGAGAATAAAAATGTCAGTGATTTTCAGGATAATACAGAACCATTGTCTGCTCTGTCACAATTTTAACTTATGAAATAAAAAATAAAAAAAAGGTAAGTAAAAAATAATGAAGTGTCTTCAACCTAAAGCTGTTCTTGGATGGTTCAGAGATGATGCACAAGTATACTTTTTTCTTGTTTGTTTTTCCCTTTGCAGCCCAGAAAAAAGTAACCAAAAATGATCCATTTCAGTGCATGGATAATTAATCTCTATCATCCCAGTGTACCTGTAAAAGGCAACTGAGAAATCTTTTTTAAGATTAAATACATTATATAAGATCAAGCAGCTATAGTTCATGTGGTAGCTGATTATGAATATTGTATGAGACAGTAAACCTGACTATTGTCCAAATAGTTTTAGGAATGGGTTGTTACCATAGTAATCTCTATGTCAGAGTATCACCATCCTTCAAAAAAAATTCTGTTAAGTCTTGTATAGGCGCATGTGGTAAGCATATCAGCTCAAAATAAGACTACAGTAGACTGAAGCTGTGTGGGGAGTATGGTTTCAGCCACCAATAAATATTTCTCAGATGTGACTGATCAAACGAATCTTGGAAAGACCTATTTCACTCCATCAAATTTAACAGGAAACAAGAAAGACTAGATTAGACGTTGAAATTTGCATTGCAGGTATTTGAAATTTTAAATTAATCTCATTCTCTGTGCAGTCAAGCATATTGCTTGTTCTGAGCTCTAATATTTAATTATTTTTGTTCATATACATAAAATAGCTGCCTTACAGCTGAATCATTTGGGTTTTTGTCTGTATGTCTGTACAAATTTTCATGTATTCTTCATATGGCTGAAATACAGATGTTTCTTAACTTTCCACATTCCTAACCCTTTTCCAAAGTTTGGAATAAGTCTTGGATTTTGGTGTTTGTTAAAATTTGCTCAGAGGTTAATTTAGCTTGATATTGTTTTTTTAGTAATCTTTCCTTTCAAAGTCTTCTGCATCACATACCTTTCAACAAGATCCCCGTATCTGGTCCTTCAGGTATAACTGAAAGGAAAACATTTATGAAAGAGAAGTAGTTTACTCTGGATATATGTTTCAGTCTTGGAGATCTTAATGAGCATTTATTTAGATCAGAGGAGTCTGATATGACCAATTTATCCTGGTGTTTAGTTTTCTCTAATTTCTAGAAAATTGTCCATTGGAGTAATATCAGATCTACTTGGTACCCTATGAATTGACAAATCTGTTACAAGAATGTAAAAACGGCTTATGAAAAAACAGTTAACTGCAAATTTGGGGCAATCAGGAACTCTGTCTAATTTAAAAAAAAAAGAAAAAGAGCAACAAAAACTTAAAAAAAAACCCAAGTAAACAACAACAACAACAAAAAAAAAAAAAAAACAACAAAGAACCAAACAGATAAAAAGAAAACCAAAGCACATATGTTTCAATCTGTATGAGAAAATCCTCAAAATTTAGGCCTAGTATTGTGTCTGATCCCTTTTAGGAACTGATGCTATGATAGATTTTGACCATGGTTGCAAACTTTCCCAGAATACAAAAGTCTGACATTCACCTTCCCCTTACCTTGTTATAAGTTTTATTGTATCATGTTCTCCTTTCTTTTTCAGAAACTTAGAAAAGGCTTTCCTCAGGAATCAAAGCAAGTTTAAATATGCTAATTTAATGGAAATGAAATAATTGAATTTATATCTTCAGGATATTGTCCTCTTCAAAAGCACTACAGTGAATGCTGTGAAATCTTAATTTTTCAGTAAATTTACAAGCCTTTTATGAAGACAAAGCATGATGACTGAAAGGCATTTTGGCACTAACTTCAAAAATAAATGATCTTTCAATTCTAAAATATCTGGTAATGGCTTGCTTTCTGGAAGCACAAGTAATAACTATAAAACGAGGAAAGAATGGTATGCTGTGAATCATGAGAAAATTCTTAGATATGTCCTATTTTCTTCTCACAAATGAGAAAATGTTTCTGAAAACAAAAATAAAATCATCCTTATAAACATAGAATTTGTGGAAAAAATAGTAGAGCTTGGATGGTACAAAGGAGGACACCAGCTGCAACTGAATTAATGAGAAGAGGTAAGAAAATAGCTCCTTTAAAACCTCTATTAGCATATTGTTCGAAAATTCATCAAATAAAGAATTCCTTCCAGTAAATCATACTTCAACAAAATTCTAAAAAATTATCCAAAATGACAGATGTTTTAATAATCAATTTTATTAATGACACATTTGTAATCGAAATCTATTTCAGTTTGGGATTTCTGTCTAATTTTATGTTTTATGCTTTTAATATGATTTAAAAATATCCTATTATTCAATTCTTTTTTTTTCTTTTTTTTTTTTAGCTTTACACATCTAACTTTGTAATAGCTCCATTCACAAGAACAACAGCTGATGACTGCACAAACCAAGGGGAGGGTAAGTATTATATTTATAACACATTCTTTTTGCAAACTCCTTAAAATTTGTTTCCAGCGAGAAGTAGGTGCCAAAAGTAGAACAGGCAATATTAACATAATCCTGTAAATGTGTAATAAAGGGTAGCCTACAGGCCCACTACAGCCTGATGATATACTCAGGCAAAATCCAGACCTTTAGGAGAATCTACAACACCAAAGATATATGTAAATTGCAGACTTCAGGGAAAATCTTTAAAATTACCACCATGTGTATGGAAAGGATGTAAATGCACTGCCTGTCATCAAGAGAAACAAGCTAGCATGGACTATATGTCTTTCCATCAGTTCCTCCACTGAGAAAAAAGTTCTTTTTTAAAAGCCTGGAAATTGTATTTTTTTTGTCTCTGAAGGTGTTTGGAGACTTACTTCATGTGGAGGACTACGTACATCCAGAGAAACAAAAAGCCACAGAATTACCTTGCTGTGTCTCCTGGAAATTCACTTTGCTGACAAGTATAGTTAGTTTGGTTATATGGAATTTGCTTAGACACCAAAATGACCTTAATGTTGCCCAGTTTGATTTCATTCAGACACAAATTATTTTTGGAAAGAGACATTTTAAACCAAGAGGAGCTCTTTCCATACGACTGCTATATCAAAGGAGAGAAGAAAGGAAACATGGCAGGAAGGAAGTGAATATAAATTAGTTACTTAATTAAGCATTATTCCAGGTGAAATTCTGAAGTAAAACTTCCATTTTATGTCCTTTTAAGATTTGAAGTCTTTTATTACTTTTTTTCCTGTCCTATTCAATCTGTTAAATGGTGGCATGCAGATACTTGACTATGCTTATTCATTTTGTTACATGTAAATGTATTTCTCCTAGTTTTCAGTTTGCTTTCATTGTAGCTGAAAAGGTGTTTTGTTTTGTTTTGTTTGGTTTGGTTTGTTTTTTTTGTTGGTTTGGTTTGGCTTTTTATTTCTTTTTTTGGGGGGAGAGGGATGTTGGCAGATTTTTTCCATTCTTCATAGATCTTGCTAGGTCCCTTACTAGATGTTCCTGGGTTATTCCATGCCCACTGAATATTTGTTCTTGTACTCTAAGACCTCTGTTGTCTGTGTATGTTGCTATCAGATGACATATTACACACTCAGAGAAAGGGTAACAGTTATTATTACTGTTGAAATTACTGGAAAAATCTGGAAGCATTAATGAGAGATTTTTGACTTTTTTTTTTTTTTTTTCTTTTTTTTATGTATAAACCAAGGAAATATTATAAAGAAATAGTTCATTATAAAAAATAAATTAAGTTTTCTAATGGAAAGGTAGTTTTAAAATAAAGATAAAAATAATTTTATGGAAGTCTTTAAGGAGATTCATGGTGATTTATTTTGCCCTTGATATCATTCTGGACTTCACACTTGGATCTTTTTCATTTATTTGTCTCAAGTTATTTCCAGTGTTTTGGAATGGTTGTGAATAATCCATTTATTAGTAAGTATTTATTTGTGTGTTTATTACTTTTTTTTTTTCAGGTCATTTAATGAAAACTGCACTTTACAGTTCATTTCTCTGGCAGTCTGGGAATAAATTACAATGCCATTAAAGCTAGAGTGGCAGAATGCACAATTAATGACTTGCAAAAGCATGCTAGTAAAACCATGCTGGAAGCATCATGAAATTAATAAAGCTGTAATGCAGTTAGAGATGGAATTTGTATTCTGCAAGAAAACCTATGTCAATCTTAGTGATTTTGCTCAATTAATATATTTCAGGTTACAATTAAGGCTGGCACCAAACTTTCTACATAGAAGGATTTCTTATCACAGGACTGAAGCCAAATCTGGAGTGAAAAATAGTAGCTCTGCAACCATGCAAAAAATATTTTGCAGCTATTCATGCAGTAAGTCAGATTACCAATTACTGTATATTGGCACTGTTGCATTGTTAAGACACTGCATTGCACAAAAAAAATGTCGCAACAGTGGAATAACTGGGAAGAGGTGAAAAATCTCTTTGTGTTTATTCAGCATGTTACTGACAAAGAACTGCTCAAACCTGAATCATGAGCCTTCCTGCCACCCCTTCTCAAATTTTGTACATATATATTTTTGTATATGTAGAAACCCCAGTTTTCTTAGGCAAACTAAATCCATATCTGGAGCACTGATATGGGAAGAAACTGCTAGGCAATGAGAGCCAACACTCTGGTGTCGCTGTCACTGTGCAGAAAAAGGAAGTACTAGTGTTGAAAAGCTCAATTAGAAATCATGGGGTTTTCCTTTTTGTCATTATCATTATATATGTAGTTGATAATGCAGGGGATGCTTAAAAGAAAACAGCAAAAAAGAAACATTAATCTGACACAATTTTGGAATGTTCATACACATCTGTTCTAAATATATTCAGTGAAAAACAGACACATGCAGATATTTTGTTATCCAGTAATAGACTGAGGATAGAAGAGTCATACTGCAGAGAGGCTTAGCAGTTTTCCTTGAATATAAAATAAGGGTGAACAATTCAATTAGTTCCAGGGCCTAATTTTCAAAGGCGTAAATCACAGACAAAAATGCTACCTATAATTTCATAGATTTCTACATCAGCTAAAACTCTAGTACTAATACTTTTACCTTAAAAAAAAAAAAAAAAAAAACAAACTAAATCAAAACCCCCAAAATTCAAGTTTGTATATTTAATTTATAGATACAAGCATTAATTATAAACAGTGACTAAACACTTCAATGTATCATGAAATCTGCAAAATGGTACTCAAGTAGAAGATTGTTGCTTCAAAAGCATTTTCAGAAGCAAATAGTTTTCTAGTGAGCATTTCTAGGGCATGCAATTTTTTTCCTCAGAGGACTGTTTTACAAAAATCCCTTTAAAATGGTATAAGCAATTCCGTGGGTTTTTTTTTGTTTGGTTTTTTTTTTGATGTGGGGGGGAAGCATATCGTACTAACTGACAGCAATAAACATGGTAGTAATACAAGGAAATGGAGCAAAATAATACAAGGAAATAATCATAAAGAGGAAAGAGGAGAGATAAGAAATTCAGAACAGCTGATTACAAAGCCCAGCCATTGCCAGAACAATCTCCTATAACACTATGCCAGCAGCTATCACTGTGGCTTTGCATTTTTTTGGAAAACATGTAGATCTCCCATGTTGATCTCTCGGTATATCACAGAAAATTTTTCAGTATGTGTGTGCATCTTCCAAAGCACTTAGGAAGAATAGATAGTGAGGGATGATAGAGATGTTTGTGATTTATAGGTCCTAAACTGTACAATACAATCTGTTTTTAAGGAGGGGGAGAACCCCATAAAACAAAACAAAATAACCACAAGCAAACAAATCTGGCTAAAGAGAAGGAGAAAGAAAGAGAAGGAAAAGGAAAGCATTCTGGACCAGTTGGAATTCTTTTGCAACTGTTTATTTTCTGATGTCAAATCTTGCCATATTTTAATGTACATTATCTTTTAATGAGTCATGCTTCTTTGGCTCATTAATGTCATGCCAGCAATTCAGCGGAGCAGCAAGCTGACATACTCTAGTTCAGAAGTTGTTACAGTAACCTTTCTGCACTTCTCTTCCTTGCTCTGCAAACTGTATCTGTCTTCCAGGGTTTCTGGAAGGCAAAAAGGTCATTGCTGGGATGTCACCAGCTTTGGCAAGCATTTGGAACACTTAGACAATGAAGCCATGCATACGTAACCTAAAGTAGTACAATTGCAGTCACTTTAAGGTCAGTCTGAGCTATGTCAGGTTTTTACCTGAGACAAATCTGCAACCAGTTTATTTTTTTCTCTCTCTATGAGTGGCCTTTGTAGCTATAAGTTGGCACAAATTAACAAGGTCAAGAGCACTAAAACTTGATTCTGTTCGTTTAATGCAGACAACCTCTTTTATCATACTTAGGCTTCCCCGCCTTTCCTCTCTGCACCTAAACAACCAGGAGGGACTGAATCTCAGCCACTGATGTTTTTTGAAGTTCCGTATTGGTGGTTTAGATGCCTTATATTGTCTCAAAAGGCAACTGAGTTAGACCTAGAAAGTGAATATATTTTCAGTAATACAAGAAATATTATTCCGGAGAATAAACTCTTTGTTATGCATAAGCATAATAACATTCAAATAAAAATTGTACTACTCAGAGAAGTGGTTTTATTATTTTTTCTTCTTCCCTGGAATGAATGATATGTCTTTAAAGACAGATTCATGGAGAGTTTATTAGTAACACTCAAAAGCATCAGAGAAAGAGACCTGTCCTGGTATGCATTATGACATGGTGGGTAGGACATTTGATGAAACATGTGAAACACTGGAAGAACTCCCTCTGATGTATTTGGAGCACATCTCTGAAGGGGTACTTCACTTCTCAGTTTGTACCAATCTCAGTGAAGCACAGACATGTCTGTTCAGTGTCCAATTTAAGGCAGCGTACCTTTTATAGTCTGTCAGTCTTTCTGCAGCTGCTTTGTTTTATACTCATAAATGCTTAACAGAGCAAGAAGGTTATCCTGTCTCTAGAAAAGTGTCCATATGCTTCCAAATTGCTTAATACAAGTGATGTGATGTATTAGAGTTACTTTCACTCCATGAATATTGTATGACATAGTTTTGAAGAAAGTGTTTTATCAAAGCAACTTCCTATTAATTCCCCTGAGCAATCTGGGAAAATATTAGGAGTTGCACGGCACATTGAATAGTCTATTATTTGATTATTAGTTTGAGGATTACTAATTTTTTTTTCCTACTTCCTCTTTCTTCTGCAAAATATCTTGCTCTGTGAGAATGGATGTGGTAGTTATATGCTCATCAGGAAGTTGACTGTAATTGCTTCAAAATACTATTTCCTTGATATTTCAGAGTAACAGGTTTGATTTCCTAATTTTACAGTCAAGTAACCTATAAGCAAACTAAAAAAGGACTATTTATGTGTTGTACATTAGCAATTCTTCGAGCAAAACAGTCCCCCTACTGCAGTTTAGCTCCAGCCAGAGACTAAGCCTCATACAGCCTCTTTCTCACCACAGTGAAGGGGTGTGGGGAGAGAATTGGAAGGGTAAAAGTGAAAAAAAACTGTAGGTTGAGATAAAGACAGCTTAATGGGAAAGTAAAAGCTGTACACATAAGCTACCTCCCATCAGCAGGCAGGTGTTCAGCCATCTCCACGAAGGCAGAGCGTTATCACACATAACAGTTAATTGGGGAGGCAAAGCACCACACCTCTGGACACCCCCCACCTTCCTTCTTCTTCCCTCAGCTTTATATTTTCAGCATGATGCCATACGGTATGGAGTATCCCTTTTGTCAGGTGGAGTCAGGTGTCCCAGCTGTGTCTCCTCCCAGTTTTTTGTGCACCTCCAGCTGGCTCACTGATTGGGAGGTACAAGGAGCAGAAAAGGACATGACTGTGTAAGCAGCTTAGAAATAACTGAAGCACCCTTGAGTTACCATCTTTTTTTTCTTCAGCGCAAATACAAACATTACCCCATACTGTTTAGTATAAAGAAAATTAACTCCACCCTAGCCAAAATGAGCACACCTACATATATGTTTGTGACAAGAAACAATTGCTAATACTCAAGCATAAGTTTTATATACCACAAGATGAGAGAAACAAGTTTCCGAAAGTGAGGATTACAGGATCCTTCAAGACTGTGTGCAAGACTGCAGTTGAGCAGACATTGACCCTGACTCTTAAAATGTAATATGAGATGAGCTGCTTCTGAGGTACATGGAACTTTGTTTTTCTAAATCCAGAAATCATCTATGCAACCACCTATTTACTATTTGATCATCACTAAGTAGCTGCATGATGTAGGTGTTTTTTGTTGGTTTTTTTTTTTTTCAAATTTTGTTGAGTTATGTCTCAAAATATACCAAATGGTAGCTTCTTGCTTTTGAAAGACAATTTTGCTTTTCAGGTTTTTGGAAAGAATAGTATGGGTAAGGGAAAATAAAGTCTTAGGGAAAAGTATGAATAATATATTACTTTAAATCAATTCATCAAATTGCCACTTTACTGAGTACTCTCTGAAGTTTATCATGTAAATATGGACAATTTTATAGCAGTATTTTGAAGACTCATCTATTTATATGATCATAAAACTGGGCAGTAAGGGAGCAATATCTCTAAAGAAGCAAATAATTTTATAAACTATGAAAACAAGTACCAGCCATGATGAAAAATATGCCACTTGTGGGGAAAGAATGCCTTATAATCTCCCTAAATTTTATTTTTCATTTGTTTGTATGGTAACTAAGCAAATCAATAACAGGGAAATTATGTAGGATCCTGTATAAGTTATTCCTTTGTAAACCCATCAGTACCAACTTTAATAAACCAAAAAGCTATCAACCAGTGTTTTAAAATTTATGAACTGAAGTGGTTAAGAATCACTGTTATTTCATTGGCAGTTGCCATACAGAAAAAGAATGTCCCAGAATGGATATTGCCAAGCTGAATTTACTAAGCAGAGGAATCAAGGAATGGGCTATGTTTGGAAAAGCTTCTCACTCACCCACATGCCCAAGTACATACACAGTCTGCTGAGGCTGCTCTTTTCACCAGCCAGTAAGGGTGCAATTGAGCCAGGGAAAAGTAATATCTCCTCTGACCCCTACTAATGTCAGGCTTCTCAGCAGTATCTTGAGTCCAACATGTGATGTTTTTACACCAGGTTGGGCAGCAGCAGTGATGCTTCTTTCATCTCTGCTGCTGAGCATCTTACTAGCCCATTGTTGGAATGGGCTGTCAGTCAGGTCTACGCACAATGATATCTTGGTAAATCTTTCCAGCAGTTTCTGGTAGTACTCGTGTCATTGCTAATTACACCCAACTGTTATCTGCATTATAATCTCTGTCACAGCTTGCTACATTCAGCCCCCACATGCATTGATGTCAAGGTCTTTGCTAAATCAAGGCTGTAATAGTCCTGTGCAATCAGTGCAACTGCAGACTTTTTGTAGGGTGTAGTTTATGAAGGTGAGAAAATCCTTTCAACTGAAGTTATGGGACAAATTTCAATCTCTGACCGCACCTGAGGGTTATTAGAAGAAAAGGCTTCTTTAGTTAGTGGGTTTTAATAATAAACCACTTGAGCCTTTGCAATCATAGAATCATAGAATAGTTAAGGTTAAAAAGGACCTTAAGATTATCTAGTTCTAACCCCCCTTCCATGGGCAGGGACACCTCCCAATAAACCATGTCATCCAAGGTTGTGTCCAATCCAGCCTTGAACACCAGCAGTGATGGAGCATTCACAACTTCCCTGGACAATCCATTCCAGTGTATCACCACCCTTACAGTAAAGAATTTCTTCCTCAGGACCAATCTAAACTTCCCGTTTAAGTTTGAACCCGTTACCCCTTGTCCTCTCAGTAAAGTTCCTCAGGAAGAGCCCCTCTCCAGCATCCCTATAGGCCCCCTCCAGATATCGGAAGGCTGCTAGGAGGTCTCCATGAAGCCTTCTCTTCTCCTGGCTGAACAGCCCCAACTCTCTCATCCTATCTTCATACAGTTTATATGGAAAATTGTAGACACAGTTCAGTACCAATCTCCCCTTTATAGAATTGATAAGAAGGGATGATGAATTTGAAGCAGGGAATGAAGGTGGTGGTGTAAAATAAACACTGAATAGATACACTTATGGAATAGGTTGATCAGGGACAAGTTACCTATATGAAGGTAAAAAAAAAAAAACCTGTGTACCTAGATGTGAAGATTCAGGGTCAAAGAAATAATTAATGACAATAATGCATTTCATAGAGGATTTGGGAGATGGGATAAAGAGGAAGAGTTGAAACTGATGGTTTAATTAAGAAGATTTGTGGGTACTTGTAGAAAGCATGCAGAATGCAGGCACTGTGTATCCAAAAATAAAGATATATAAAAGAATAGGTTTCATGAGAAAAGCCAACATGGATGTAAAAAAAGCAGGCAACTGAAAAGTAATAAAATAAATAATTAAATTTCTTCTATACTTGGGTCAAAATCCCAAGAACAAAAGATCACTTGGAAGGCAAAAAAAAAAACCAGGATCACTTAGCTACAAAAATCATGTTAAGGTGGATGATCAGAAAATCACAGTAACTGTGGAAGGCCTATAGTAACTGAGTTACTGCAAAAAAAAAAAAAAAAAATAGCTGAACAAAAAAAAAAAATTATAACAAAATTGGAAAAAATCCTCACAGTTGCTTTCATGGAATTTTTATTCATGCTGAGACAGAAGCAGCTTACATGTATACTCAAAGTATGATCCAGTCTACTATATTATCCCAGATGATTGTGCTGATCTGGGGATATTACTTAGAGAAATGGAAATTTAGGAGAATTTTATGATTTTTAATGACTCTGTAAAACCTGGATCTATTAACGCTATTACCGTTTGACTGGACAAATAACAAATTCAATATTTCTGCTCCTTTAGGTAACCAATTTAATCTTAAACTGCATATTTGTTAGTTTCAACAATATAAAAAAATCTCGAGGTCTTCCAGAAAGTATAATTAAGATTATAGAAAGCATTTGTCATGGGTTCAGCAGCAGCAGTTGTTTTTCTCCTTTAAGTAGTAGCTGGTGCAGCACTGTGTTTTGGATTTTTGG
>JASSUY010034601.1:5267-25603 GCA_032466535.1 Forpus xanthops
ATTAATGGCCTTCAGAGATAAAAAAAAAAAAAAAAAAAAACAAAGACAAGTTAAACTTGTGATTTTTGAAAGAGGTTTAATCAGAAGGAAGTTGTTGAGGTACTGGATTTACAAATGTTTACTTGGAATTGAAATGCAGTTGGTATGACTTACAACAGTAACCAATATTTGTATTGTTAAGGTAAATATTTATTTCCACATACTTTTTCTTGAAGTATTTATATCCAGTGATTCATAACATTTTGCTATCCAGTGCATGATGTTGGAAAGCTTAGCAGGTTGGGGGTGTGATGAAACCACAGGGCCAAAATGAATTTGGACACAGATAATTTGAAGTATGTTTCTCTTCAGTTAGTTGATGAGTAAGTAGAAGTGAGTAGACCACACAAAGCTATATAAATCACTTTATAGACCACTAGCATGTAAATATAATATGTAGCATATGCAGACAACTGTCACTTTTCAAAGAAAGTACTTTAGTGCAGGAGATTTTTCTGGTGATTTTGAGGTTATATATTCTTATTTCAAAGCAATGTGAAAATGATTTTTCTAATATTTCTAAAGGCCAATATTGGTCAATAAGGTACCGGCCAAGAGATAGGGAATGCCTTGGTAAAGAAGTAGGGCATGGGCTAGGAATAATAAAGAAAAGTAATGAAGATGAGGGTGGGTGTAGGCTGACCTTTCAATTTCTGAAGCCTGCAGTAATGTTGTTCTTCATAAAGTTTTACAAATCATTACTCTCTGATGCTTATGCCATTGGGTAGGTGGAGAAATAATATTTTACTTACAATGCAGATAAGATTCATGTAGGATACTTTTTTTTTTTTAATCAAGGATTTCTGATGTACAAGCTTGAGAGTATATTATCCTCTGCCTGTGTTTGCATATCTTTCATTTATGCTAATTATATAATAATGATGAAGGTGCTGGGGATTGTCTAGAGATTAAAGAGCATCTGGAAGAAGCTGATAACCTGTGGTACTATGTAGGCCGTTAGCCCTAGCAAATCATTAATCTCTGGAAGTACTTGCTATCATAAAACGAGAAAGGGGTTTGGCAATAGGGGTGGAAGTAGGAATGGGCAGGGAGGTTGTAGATGAATACACAATTACAGGAGAACCCACTCTCATACTGTGTACCTGTGGCCCACAAGAACTGATCTTCTAAGTCCTGGAGCAAAGGAAAGGCTTCTGGGTTCTGTGAACATCCTAGATATGACATTTAAAAGTTAAATTTGGAGAAAGAAAAAGGAGTGGCAATATAATTTTCTGCACAGCTTCAGTTCCAGTTTGTATATTTTAAGGAACAAACTCCTATTAACACAAATACTTTTAATTAATGTTTGGTCAATATGGGCTGAGTTGTTAATTATGAGATACTCATTCATTCACCATTGCCCTTTATGAACGATTGAAAACCTTATATGACTGTGTCATACTTGCTGTCACTGCGTGCTTTTATATGAGGTGCCAAGGAATGGGTTTTGGATGCAATATTAGCTTGGTTTTGAGTCATCTTTTGCCAGTTTATATGTCAGTTCTCAGCTTCTGCCTTTGTTGGGAGATTTTGCTAGCTGTACTAAATTAAAATCTCCAGGTATGGTAAATTCAACATAAGCAAAATGACTGCACTTCCAGAGTGCTATAACAGTTCAAGAAAAACAATGGGACCAGGAGACGTAGTCTTAATTCTTCTTTGATAGCATGGTTTTGTTGCAGTGACTGGAATATAAAATCTTGTTCTTCTTTTTTATTAACAACTAAGATCCCTATTCATTAAAAGTGTATGTTGTACTTCATCAAAAAAAAAAAAAAAAAGTTGGCAAACTAGAAGTGTAGAATAGTTGTTTAAATTCCCAGCTCATTAGATACAGAAGTTGTTTAAATAATATGTTAGACAATATTTTAAGTAATCATAAAGTGAACAAAGGAGTAATTGGCTCACATCAGTTCCAGAACATATTTGTATTTTGCATGAATTCTTAAAAGATGGTTGTCCAAAACTGTTAAATCACCAGCTGTGCCTGTGGAACAGCTCTAGAAAGGCCATGAGGGCAATAATCTATAGAAGTGCTATCTTTAAAAAAAATACTGAATTCTAATTTTCATTACACAGTAGCAAACCTTATTCTTCTGTAACAAATAATCAGGAAGTCTCCAAGCTTTCTGGAGTAAACCTATACTTAAGACTTTGAGACTATCTCTTTGCCTTTCTCTTTAGTGGACTCCCTTCTGAATAACCTGGTCTTTTGTATTGAAATCTCATTCCACCTATACATGTACATGTTCTAGAGTAAGGGTTTATCTTTTTACATTCAGTGAACTGAAATGACAAAAGACAATGCATCCAAGTGCATCTATGCAGACCTAATACCTTCTTCTCTCTCTACAAGGCTCACCAAATACTTTGGCTCAAAGAATCATTTCCCTGTTAAATTAAAGGGCTTTTTCTTTTTTTTTTTTTTTTTTTTTGGGGAGGGTAGTGAAGGGAGAGACAACAAAAAACTGTAGAATGCAATATGTGTTTAAGTGGTGTTCCAGTTCACAATAAATATATTTTAATTCCATTTGAAGAAATCTTCCATAGCCTTTTTGCAGAAAAAGTTTCATTTGGTCAACTGCCATTCCTACTGCAATATTTTTCTCAAGGCAGGAAAGTGTTGTTGGCTGATTAAAGGACTAACCCCAGAGCAATGAGCTTATGGAACTAATATTATTAGTTCCATTTGACTAGTCTACATACTATTAGACTACATACTAGTCGTGTAGGTCTAAGTAAACATAGGGTGTGCTAAGAGGTGCCAAGTGCAGAGAATTCTTTGTTCATTTAATATTTTCATGCTAGACTGACTTATATTACAGACTTTTTTTAAACAGTAAATATCAACAAGGAGCCTTATAAAATTAGCACAAAATTCATAGTGTGAACCTATCAGTATTTCAAGTTAAATTTCTTGTTATTTTTGCACTTACAGAAAGGTAGAAAATTGAGTTGTTTAATACGGAACTTTAATTAAGACAAATGGACAAATGCCAGAAGCGCTATTTTTCTTCTGAATTTGTTGTGTTTTTTTTTTTTTTTCTTTGTTTTTATGTTTTTTTTTAATATATTTTATTTTGAAAAATGCAGTTTGAATGTAAATCTGACTTGCATAGGAATTAAATATTTTTTTTTCTTTTCAGTTGTTTTTTCTGGCATGTTTTCTGGCTCTTTGCCTGAATACAGCATTGGGGAGGTTCAAAGAGCATTTTTGTTGCTTTTTCATTTGAAAAGAGCACTTAAATGTACTTTTTTCTATCTTAATTGATCATTACTAATTAATTTAAGCATATGTTCCACAAGTAAACACAACAAATGAATTTGTGTTGCAGTGGTGCATTTGATGACTAGTCAAGAGAGTAGTATGCTAAACTTAAATGAACTGTTTTTTTCTAAAGAGCTCAGAAACACATTTAATTAAACATCTGTGTCAATTAAAGGTATTGGTGTGCATGTGCAAGTGATGTTGAGCATGCCTCAACTACTTGGGTGTAACGTTTACAATTCAAACTGCCACTCTGGGTGGTTTGAACTGAGCAGCCAGATCTTGCCCTGAGGTGTCTGACAAGTGTTCACAAAATCATCCTGATAACAAGGCCAGTGAAATGGGCTTCTGAGACGGGCACAGTTGCAAATGATGGGGCCACGGTTATGGCTTAAACTGATGCTGCTGCTGTTTGATGAGTGAAAATATGACTAAATAAGTCTTCAATTTCCTTCAAGTGGATTTTGCTGTACTTTCTGATGGAGCTCTGACAATCTTTCCTCTGGATGTTTGGACTTTTTTTTTTTTTTTATTTTTTTCCCCCATAAACTTTAAGAGATGTTGATAATCTGTAGGCAGTTTTTGTTGAGGCCGGAGGGGAGAATTTCACACTCTTCACTCAGCAGTGCCTTTAAAATATATAGATGTTAAATGTTAATAATATATGTGCTGTAGAATCTGTTAAGTAGATTCTTTAGGGTTTTTATCTCTCAAAGTTTGATTTTCCATTAAGGTAAAATGCTGAGATGTCATTTAGGTACACCAATGTCAAAATAAGACGCCTTTTAAAATGATAAGAGCCTGCCAACTTTCACCACTGTAATATATAGTGGGTCACAAAAAAGGTAAAATACATTAATGCTGGAATCTATTCAGGGTGAAAAAAGCATGCTAATGTGTTATAAACATACTTAAAAATGTCTACTTGGTTTTGAGATAAGGAAAGTAGAAATTAATATAAATTCTTCTTAGAACAGATCATTTCAGTTCCGTCATATTTTATGCTGTTCAGCCCGGAAAAGAGAAGGCTGCATGGAGACCTCATAGCAGCCTTCCAATATGTGAAGGGGGCTTATGAGGATGTTGGGGAGGAACTCTTCATTAGGGACTGTACTGAGAGGACAAGGGGTAACGGATTCAAACTTAAACAGGGAAAGTTTAGATTGGATCTGAGGAAGAAATTCTTTAGTTAAGGGTGGTGAGGCACTGGAATGGGTTGCCCAGGGAAGTTGTGAATGCTCCATTGCTGGCAGTGTTGAAGGCTAGGTTGGACATAGCCTTGGGTGACATGATTTAGTGGGAGATGTCCCTGCCCATGGCAGGGGGGGTTGGAACTAGATGATCTTAAGGTCCTTTCCAAACCTAACTATTCTATGATTCTATGATTTTACGATTCTGTATGGTCTGCTGAATGGTGTAACATGCTTTTTCATTCACTGTATTACGGCATTGCACAGGAGATTCACAAATCAAAATTAGAATTGTAAAAAAATTAACTTGAAGAAGGGACAGGTTTGCTATGTTTAACAGGGATTGAAAAAAAAAGAAAGAACCTAACACTCACCCCAACTAAAACAACCTGAAGAGCTGAATAGCATAAATAAAGGCACATAAAATCTTTCCTTCTAAGACAGGTATGTGTGGGTTCACAGTTATTGCAATACAGTTCTAGATTTAGGGTACTTCAAACAGTTCTATTATTTATTTCACAGAAAAAGTAATTTTCTTCCTTTATAATACCAATCAGGAACTGCAATATGGTTATATGCTTCATATAATTCTGAACACTCTTATGCTTTTTAGATGATGTGTTTTTTAAAGAATAACCAAAGTAATTAGTTTCTCAGTATTTCACCTTTGCTGAGGCATTTCAGCCTCTATAAATGTCTAAAACATTAGATATTTAGGATTAGTATTAACAAGACCAGTTAAAAATTAACCTCTTCCTAGTTTTCTTAGTTTGCTTGTATAAGGCTTGGGAGCAGAGTCGTGGCTACCTTATTAAAGCAATAAAAAATAATTGGAGAAGAATTGGGAGAAATAGGGGAATATCCCAAAAAGAAAATTTATGTCTCTTTAAGAGTATAATTTCAGTACTGGAATATGTAGGCAGTTTTTGTAGTGGAGCAGAGAAACTACAAATTACAGTTTCTTGGAAAAACCTACTTTATTAAGAGGTTGTGGCACCCTGGCAAAGTAGGCAAAGTTTTAGTTGTAGAATTATTCTGAGATAAATCATAACCTTTGTGAATTTTAAATTACTTATTCTACATGAAAAATGTACCACTTTTCCCTCCTTAGAATAGATGATGCCCTTCTTACTCTCTCCTTCCAAATGTAGCTCAATATTTAAAATTTAAGGGATTTTTTTTATAATTCTTATTTCCGTGAAACAAAGAACAATTATAAGCTAGGATCCTTGTATTCCTTAGTCACAGATTCTGCTGCATAGTTGTGCTCCAAAGTAAATGTTTATTTTTTTTTTTAGCAGAGCTAAGCATTAAAACCACAAATCAAATGCAGACTTTTGCACTGTTACCACCCAAATGTTACCTGCAAATGCTAAACTTAAGAGCATGTATGCTGCCTCTTTCTTCAGGGAAATCCTCCATGAGAAGAATACTTTCCTTAATCTGGTACAGAAATTGCAATTTTTTCACAAATATTAGGTGTATCCCTAGTTTTGTGGGAATCAACCATGTAACATTTGGTCTTCTGGTGCCTGGTTAATCTCAAAAAAGCCTCAGACCAGTCTAACTGAAAGTAGTGAGGATGAGGACAGATGGTTATATTCCATAGAGGTTAGGCGATGCTAGATTTAATGGTAGAGAAAGAAGAAATGCAAGTCCAGTAGAGAACATTCAGCTCTATCTTGAAAATGGTATTATAGAAATTCACAATATATAGTAGGTGGGAATTTTCCATTCTGAAGCAATGTAAGTAACAGAAACACTGAAGTTAAACCCTGTAACAGTATGCTGTACAACAGGTCTTGGGCAAGACATCCTGAAGTGTGCATCTTTTGTGGTGTTTATATACGCATGCAGTCTGCTGGCTTTGTTGTGAGTCAAAAGATTTTTCACTTCCTTTCTCTCCTTCATTGCTCTTTTCTAATCCCTACTAGTGGGCAGAAAACTGGTATTCACACATTTTTAAACAAAACAAAACAAACCAACCAACCAAACAAACAAAAACCAAACAAACAGACAAATAAAAACAAACAAACAAAAAAAAACAAACAGAAAGCCAACCCTTTACTGTTTGTGTCTAATACCAAACAAAACTATAGCAGTTCAAAGGTGCTGGTACCTTGATAAAAATCACCAACCTCCTAATTAAATTCCAGCCATAAATGACAGAAGGGAAAGAATTACTGGATAGTGGTGTGGTGACAACTGCAGGACACGTGATAATGCTTTCAGGCTGTTTTGAAATGGCAGTTGTAAGCAGTTAGGAATTTAGCAGCCCAGGTGTTACTTGCAGTTTGTAGGAAGTGAGCTAGTGTATTGTTAGTAAGGAATGGATGGTTTGTAGTCTAGCTCTTGTTATTTCAGTGACATGCTGTGCAGCTTCAGCAAAATGTCTGGTCTTTCTCCTTGCCTTTATGCTTAACTGCTGGAGGGACTTCTTAATAGTAGTTCTGAGGTTTGTGCAATATTATTGTTACCATTTATTGTCAATGCCATTGGTAGTGTCAATGAAGATGTAAAAAACTCACTTGGTATCAATGCCGATCAATTCTCTCATCTCTATTTATTTGTGTTGTTTGATCATTTAAAGTAATGAGTGGGGAATTGCAGGAACATGCTAAGTTTTGGATAACATTTTCTCATGTACTACCGTTGACATCAGCAAAATCAAGGAAGGAAGCAGAACAGGCATTATATGTGCCTGTAAAAAAAAGTTAGAAGTATGAATATCAGTACAATATATGATAATTGGAATAAAAAATTTCTTTAAAAAAGATACCTGATTTGTGTTGAGTCTCTAAGTACCAAAATGTAGTGTTGAAATTACAAGCTTTTGAGTAGCTTTTTATCTGTAATAGTCACTGTTCTTTATTTTTTTAAAACTAGCAGTAGGACTAGATGGTCATTATAGGTCGCTTCTCACTGAACTATTCTGTTCTATTTAATTCTAAAAGTTTAAGTATTTACTGCATTACCAAGCCTAAATTCCCTTCAAAATTGTTGTAAGAACAGCGCATTAGAAATGAGAACACAGCATTTTAAGGGACTCACTACAAGCAACTGTATTTATGGTGCAATAACATAGCTATTAGATTGCACAGTATATTCAGTGTTACAATATTTGAATTAATCTTATAATTTTCAGTGACATTGATAAGATTGAAATCTTGTACTTGGGCTACTATATTTTTCTGAAACAAAAACCAAGTAGGCATGAACAAGGGATAATTTGTACTACTTTTCTTCTTTTCCTTCCCATCCCCTTGCCTTCTCACCAGATCCTCAAACAGTGCTGATGGATAAAATTATACTATATGATGTGTAACTGTGTCTTTTCCCTAGGCAGCCTCTCATTTCTGTTGTTCTTTGGCAGTCTGAATCTTTCATCTTGGCATTATGATTCAGCCTGAATGAGAAAATTAACATTAATAGCAGCGGCAAGTGTGAGGAGAGCTAGTTTGGGCTGCTAAATTTCATTGCTGTCTAATGCTGTTGAGGGGATTAGGACCACTGAGACTTGATGTGCATGGTAAAAGAACTGAGGCAATGTGTTTAGACTTTATTTCCCCTTGTTCTTAGGAAAACATTCTTTTTGACTGCTGCACCTTTTCATGCTTTTTTATGAACTTATTTAAAAACATCCTCGTGAATACATTTATTCAGAGAATAAATTCACCTATGAGCAAACCCATTTGGATAAGTGAATAAGAATTTTGGCTTTTTTTTTGTTTTTACATAATGTTCTTTTCTCCCATGAATGTCTATAAAAAAGGGAGTAAATTTTCAGTTTTGGTACCTCAAATTTGAATGCCATTATTAGAAATTATATTCAAACAACCTTTTCTGTAATGCCAGACTGTTGTCAATATCAACAACAGAAGGGAAATGATAATTCTTATCAGCATGTAATTCAGGCAAATGGAGTGAAGGTTTATGTGGTAATGTAATGGCTCTTTATAAGCTCTTGGGTACTTTATTTGATTTTTTCACAGGCTTTCTGTAAATAATGAGACACAAGAATGCAGTGTTAAAGTATACGTTCAGATGAGACGATGACAGGACTTACAGATAGCACTGTGAGGAGTGGCTGATTTTCACACGTTGTTATGAGAAAGGTGGCCAAACGTCACCAGTACCCAGGGTGAGTGTTTGAAACCCTCAGAGAAGTGAGACCTTGTAGGGCAAGTGGTGCCTTGGCAATCGCATCATTGGTACCATGTAAGGCTAAGGTGACCTGGGTGCAATATCACAAATCCTGAATTTGGGAACATTGTAGCAAATCTGAGATTCCTGAGAAAAGTGTAAGTATAAAAGGTTGATTTAGAAGGAGGGAAAAGTAGAGATAAGGATGGGGAAGAACAAATGTGGAAATGGAGAGGAAAGTGGTATAAAGAAGGCAGGTCATATTTAAACAGGCAGATGGTCAGTATACCTGTTTGGACCTTGCTCCTTATCACTGCAGTCTGTTCCATCTTAGATTTAAATTTTGCTCCTGATTATTTTTTGTTTGAGTGTCCTCATGAACATGGACACATGCGTGTGACCACCGGTCACATTTTGGCTTCACCTTGAAGTAGAACTGTGCAACAAGTAGGATGAGAAGACTGGGTCCAGCTACTAACAAAAGGACCATGGGTCATGAGAGGCCACAGGTCTTGAAGTAACAATTGTAGGGATAGCTGATGGATGAGATCAGCTACTGCAAAGACCATGAATCCAGCTGCCAGGGATCTGCTGGCTGTGCTGTTGGTATTTATGAGTGCTGCTTGAGTTTATGTAGGTTCTAATAAAGGCAAATTTGTCTGATTACATTTTAGCCTGACCCTTTGGCATATGTGTGGACCCATGCTGCGGAGGGGAGACCTGCTGCATTCAGCTTCCCTCACTCTAGATGTGGAGGAGAGAAAGGCTGCAGAATCCATACGTAGATGAGGCCCTCCCTTAGCGACATGATTTAGTGGTGAACTTGGTGGTCCGGGGGTAAAGGGATTTGTAAAAAAAAAAAAAGATTTTATAATCTTAAAGGTGTTTTCCAACCTAGTTGATTCTATGATTGAACCATGCAGCACCTGCAGGGGCACAGAAAACCACACAGTGAGTGCGTGTTGCGGTTTAAGCCGTAAATCACGCAGCCCGCCCACTCGCTCCCCCAGCTTTCTTCCCCCAAACTCCGAGAGGGGGGGGAATGGGGAAAAGAATAAAAGAATGCAACTCCCATAGGTTGAGATAAGAACAGTTTAGTAAGTAAGGTGTAACACAAACCACTACTGCTACCATCAATAATAATAATGACAAGGGAAAAGAATACAGTCACTCACCACCTATACCGAGCTTGACCAAGCAGTGCACCCCCACCCTTCTGGGTCTCTGCCCTCCATTTTTGCATTCTGGGCATGACATGCTGGGTTACTGAATACCTCTTTGGTCAGTTTGGGTCAGGTGTCCTGTCTCTTCTTCCCTCCATCTTCCCCTCCTCCTTGGCAGAACATGAGAATCAGAAGGTCCTTGGTCAGACCAAAACATTACCAAGCAGTAACTGAAAACACTGGTGTTATCAGCACTGTTCCCAGGCTCAAAATCAAAAACACAGTGCTGCACCAGCTACCAAGAAGAATAAAAATGACTGCTGCTGCTGAACCCATGACAGTGGGGAGCCCCTGGCTATGTGGGACTCAGGGCAGGCTAGCATGTGGTAGGGTGGGGCAGCAGCCCCCAGAGGCCCTGTCTCACCATGACCAGAAGTGGGCAAACACAGCCAAGAGAGTGACTGGGTGGTGACCCCAGGACTACCAGGCATGTCTAAGGAGATGGAGTGTCCTCTAAATGCACACCAGGGACAAATGCCCTCAGATGCACTGTTGGCTGTAGCATGGGGGCATTTATATCCTGTCTGCCCCTGTTGGGCCACCACATGGCTGTCACCTGAGAAGCAAGTCATGGGGTATTTACTAGACCTTAAAGTAACATATAGTAATCAGACTTGTAAAGCTGTGAGCATTACACCTGAGATTTATAATCTTCTCATACCCTCAGGAGCTGCTGGGCCCTGTGCTTGCAGAGAGCCTTCTTTACTGCTCTGTTATCTTGTGTACTGGATTGGGGAGCCCTTAATAGAATCATAGAATCATAGAATAGTTAGGGTTGGAAAGAACCTTAAGATCACCTAGTTCCAAACCCCCTGCTATGGGCAGGGACACCTCCCACTAAACCATGTCACCCAAGGTTGTGTCTAACCCAGCCTCGAACGCCGCCAGTGATGGAGCATTCACAACTTCCCTGGACAACCCATTCCAGTGCCTCACCACACTTACAGTAAAGAATTTCTTCCTCAGATCCAATCTAAACTTCCTAGTTTAAGTTTGAATCCATTACCCCTTGTCCTCTCACTACAGTCCCTCATGAAGAGACCCTCCCCAGCATCCCTGTAAGCCCCCTACAGATATTGGAAGGCTGCTGTAAGGTCTCCACGCAGCCTTCTATTCTCCAGGCTGAACAACCCCAACTTTCTCATCCTATTTGCATATGAAAGGTTCTCCAGTCCCCTGATCTTCCTTGTGGCCCTCCTCTGCACTTGTTCCAACACTTCCGTGTCCTTTTTATGTTGAGGACACCAGAAATGAACACTATACTCCAAGTGAGGTCTCACAAAAACAGAGTAGAGGGGCAGGATCACCTCCCTCAGTCTGCTGGTAGCCCTCCTTTTGATGCAGCCCAGGATATGGTTGGCTTTCTGGGCTGCAAGAGCACACTGCTGGCTCATGTTCGTTCTCTCATCATCCAACACCCCCAAGTCCTTCTCCTCAGGGCTGCTCAGAATCTCTTCTCTACCCAAACTGTAGCTGTGCCTGGGATTGCTCTGACCCAGGTGGAGGACATTGCACTTGGCATGGTTAAACTTCATCAGGTTGACATCTGCCCACCTCACAATCGTGTCAAGGTCCTTCTGGGTGGCGTTCCTTACCTCCAGCATATCAACCCAACCACAGAGCTTGGTGTCATCAGCAAACTTGCTGAGGGTGCACTCAATCCCACTGTCCATGTCACTGACAAAGATGTTGAACAAGACCGGTCCCAACACCGGTCACTGAGGGACACTACTCATTACTGGTTTCCAGGTGGACATTGAGCCATTGAGCACAACTCTTTGCGTGCGGCCATCCAGCCAGTTCTTTTTCCACCGAGTGGTCCACCTATAAAATTGATGTCCTGAGAATAGTTTGCAGTTGTTCAAAAGTAAATTTGTGCTTTTCAAGTGTATGTATGGACCTCTACTCAAACTCTGTCTGTACTAATATATTTGTTTCCAAGAATGTTACGAGGGAATATCTCTGTGAAGGAAATCGTGTAGCCCACATGTAGAATCCTGTGGAATTTAAATGCTTTGATTCTGTTCTCATTAAGTGTTTCTTACTGTGTTGAATAAGCGTTTATGGTTTATTTTCTAGACAACCTGAGGTGGCTTCCCTTTACACAACAGATTTAAAAACAACTCACTGTGGTTAGTTAACATTTGAACACCTTTGTTGCTTTATTTACAGAAATCTATTCTCAGCGCAGTAGTCGATGCATTTGTTGTACAGCATTGCTAACTTTCATTTTTCCAGAATTGTCTGTGATTGCTATAGTCTTCCTAAGGTATGTAATCAGCCTGGCCTTTTCTGGGAAAATACCAGCATAATGTTCCTATGATAAAGAAAACTACAGTGTAAAACAACTATATGTGGAGATGAATTAGACTACTAGCTACGTAATTCCCACATCCTTCTTTATCAGCAGTTAATTTTGTAATCTCACAGGTCTCTCAGAGTCCCAATGGGCTGTGAGAGATTGATCGGTGCCTGTTGAACAAAGTGACTTTAGCTGTCCCTGTCATTGCTTCGCTTATCACTGTGACAGAAGACATTTATGACTTAAAAGTGGTTAATTCAAGTGATTTACTCAAATAAGCAAGATTTTTAAAGTAAGCATCAGTATTGTTGACACAATTTTACTTTTACCAACTTTGTTGCACAGGATTAAAAGGGTAGAATGGATAACTAAGTTAAAAATCCTGGAGCTATCTGACAGTGCAGCTGCTTTTGGCATGAGCATATGTCTGTTGCAGTCACATGCAAGAATATCTATTACTGTCAAAATTCTGTATCTAAAAGCATAAGAAAGAATCAAAGCCTTAAAATTGTTATTTTAAAATACCTTTTCCTAAGCATATTAAATTCTGACAAAGCAAAATATTTCTAGAGTAATTCTTTGCAGGTTGGCTGTTCTGGAAAAAGTCATTTAGGAAAAATACAGATTCATATATTACTTGTGTACCAAAACTTTGGGAGCAAAACCAAATTTGTATGCAGGTTAGAATTTACCTTAATGTTCCATTCATAAGCAGTTAATAAACTGGCACTGAGTTAATATTTTACCATTTTTACATTACTTTCTACTGCTATACTACTAAGTTTGTATCTGTCTTTTGCTCTTCTGAATAGGCGTTATGATTAAAATGTATAGGATTAGTTTTAAACTCTCTATAAGCAGAAACACTAATGTAATATAAACAAGAACATTAAACTGTTACAAGGACACATTATTGAAAAAACAAATAAAATTGTAATGTGATTATTTGAAGCCATCAAGAATATTATAGACTTGATGGCATTGCCACCCGACTTTACTAACCCTTCTGTAGTCCTTGGTAGTTAAACTGAAAATGCTGAACGAAGGATTTTACCTCTTGTTGGTAGATGAGTAATTCCCCCCTGACTGTATTTGCTTAAAAATAGTTAAAGGCAATGAATTAACAGACTCACAGGCTAGGTTTCAAGGAGTTGCATCACATTTCATTTTGTATATGTTTCAATAAAGATGAAAGTATCATATTTATTTTATTCTATTCATGAGGAATGAGTTATCCAAAGCAGAGAGAATTATTTTTTACATTGAATGAAATGCTTTTGATAAAAGAATGAGTGCATCTCATCACTTCTTCTTCTGGTTTCATTAAAATTAATAAAAGATTTTAAAGGAAGTATAAATTAGCTGAAAGCCAGAGTAGTTGAATTTTTTTCTTTTTTTTTTTTTTTCCCCTAACTTCTGGTATTTGCATACTGAAAATGTCACATTCAATTTGAAAAGTAGATTGACAACTCTTTGCTGTTGATGCACATTTGAAAGAATGGCACTCTTTATTTGCTAGACTTGTGAGAGAAGTAAAATCCATCTTCATCATCACTTCATCATTTGTGAACCTCTTTCAGTACCTTTTAATACTTGCAAAAAAACCCCTAAAGATATGAAAATTGCAGTAGACATACTCAAGGGGATAATGCTAAAACTTGTGTGAATTTAATACAAAAGCAAAACATCTATTGAAAGATGTTTCTTAGGGCTAATGCAGCATGAAATACTGGATACTGAGTAGATGTGGGTGGGAATGGGAGTGGAGGCTGGCTGTACCTCAGAAGAAATGCTAGCTCTTGTCATCAACTAAATAATCTTTAAAAACTTAGAGGAAGGAAAGTTTCACTTTATCAAAGTTTTACTTTTTGCCTTTCCACCACTTTAACACTCTTTTAAAATACACTGCCAGAAATCTCTTTTATCTTGACACATTGGCTATGTGTGGGTGTGGGAGAGGCGGGAAAAAAGAGAAGAATGTGTGTTTATGAAGAAAGGGAAAAGGGTGCATGCAGTTTGGGAGCATACACAGCAAAGAATAGAATTACATTAACATAAATGCTTAGGATAGTCAAAAGTCTGGAAGGAGCTTCTTTTTGTATTATCATCTGATATGGCAAGGAAATATTCAATATTACAGCATCAGAGAAAGATCGTGAAAGTCATTTCCACTTCTAGATCACAAAAATTGAGCTTGTTTCTGATCTTAAAATCTTAGGAAATGGTGCTTAACTCAGGAATTTCTCTAGGGCAAAGCTAATGAATATTCTTCTAGTATAAGGTCAATGGCTTGGACTTTTGAGTAGGAATAGGATTGAAAGCATGTCTAAGTAAGATGTCTGTTCTCGGCTGTGATGTAGTTCATAGGTAAACATGATATTCCCTGGCATCTCCTCTGATTTTGAGAGGGGCTAGTACTCAGCAGGTGTCTATAAAAGCATGTAGCCATTGTATAACTCTTCTCTTCTGGGCCTTCTTTCTGAGTTTTTTCCTGAAAAGCAGATCATTTAGCCCATGAGACTCTCAGTCATTTTGCTTGTGTAACTACTGCTACAATAGACCTTACTGGAGCATACAGATTATGTAAATTGTAAAGAAATTACATTTATTGTGCTTTTAACTTCCATGCCTTGTGCTTCATGTGGTCTTGAAAGCAAACCTAGTTCTAGTCATGTACAGTGTAGCCTAAAGTGCTTGAAGATCACACTGAGATTCACTGAATCATATGCTTTGTTACGATTTTCTAGTAAATATTCATTGTTGCTATTGGCAACTCCTTAATTTTAGAATCAGTAGAAAATGAAGGTAGTAAGACCTTTATTGTTCATCACATGAGAACTTGACATGAACCTTAGAATTAAGGATATTAGAAGCTATGTGGAGAAAAAGTCATACAGTGGAGAAGAACACACATGAGTATTTTAAACATAATCTAAACACTTTGGATAAAATACTATAGAATTTAGTATTTGAAGTGTCTTGTTAATAGTTAACATGTGAACTGTTTAAAAAAGGGGAGTAGAAGTGATGTATTGTGAATCTTGTAGTGAAGACCCACTTCTATAGTCAAAGAAAGATGTTTTCATTTAAAACAGCAGCCATGAGCTTCTAAAGAAAAAAAAAAAAACTATTCTGTGAAAAAATGCTTAATATTATTTATTAATTTTGAACCTGGTGGAAGATAAAATGCTAGAGATTTTAACATTAGAGTATAAAAATTAGAACAGTGAATAAATATACTGTGTATTCATTACAACTCCTACCCAATAAAATATATAAGTAGGTAAGACTAAGAAGACATTCACTTTGCTATGTGAAATGTGAAATATTAAACATAAAAATCCTTTTTGGCCTTCATTGGAGCCATTGGAATTTTGCCTCAGATTTGGACATACCCAGAACACTGTGATCCTTACTGGGGTAACTTTGAATGTTTCTTTGGGAGAAAAGTTGAGGAATTTAATTATTTTCTCTAAAAGTTGTTTTATTTTTTATGCTTTGATATTGCATCCACTGAAAAAATATGATAGAAAAATACTTGGAAATGCTTTTTTTTTTTTTTTTTCATTTTCTGACCTCTAAGTACTGTGCAAGTCATGCAGTAATGCAAATAAAAACTTAATAAATATTTAAACAATTAAACTTTGTTCAGGAGTAGCTATGCTGATGTTAGAGTTTCATAATGAAACATTGTGTTGTTAAGCCCTAGCTAATAAGCTCTGTCAAGATGCAGAATTTATTAGCCTAAATGTGGCTCTTTAATACAGCTGTATTCCTTTGGGAGCTGAGCAAATATAGGCCAGCTATGTCTTCTACAGATATGTAGGCATACGCCAATAACAGTTTAAGTGATTTGACAGGACTTATACTTACAATTTTTACATTAATAATAAACCAAGGTTTTGTTCATCCTTATTCTCCATTCAAGTCATTCTGTGGACACATGAGAATAATTGAAGTGTCCAGAAAATCTACTGTTGTGTTGGTTATGGTTATCAATTTTCTAAAAGTAGTGAGAACTTTAGCATTAACTTTTCAGCATGTTTTGTTTTCTGGATGATTATATAATAATTCATTTATAAAACTATAGATTTTATTAATTTTCCCTCATGAACCTGAATTTCCATTTCATAGTGGTGTTGTTCCCTATATGTCAGGGATAAAAAGAAGTACCATTTATTTACTTTCGATCTAGCAGTTTAGGCTTCCTGCCACTCTCTCGTCAATGATTTATCTGTCATCCTAGTTCTGTCACAATGACAAATGAATATTTGAAGTCCACAGAAAACATCTGAGATGCAGAAAGTGGGTTTACTGTCATTCCACTTTCATCTTAGAAAGTTCAAGCATGATTCACTTACTTGGCTACAATCCTGATTCGAAAATCAGAGACATTATTTCTGTATTTTAGTGTCTTAAACCAATAATCTGTGTAATATTCTGCAGAAGATCAATTTTGCAATGGCTTTAAGAAAGGTAAGGTTTTAACTCATTGGTGCGAAGTTTTTTTTTAACAATTGATTACTTCACACATCCCACAAAAGGGAAGTTTAACATTTAGAAAATACTGAAGCTAGTTATAGTTGCTACAGCTACTGTTTTTCCAATACCGTCACATCTTACAAAACATTTTTATTTCAGTATAATTGCTTTTTTAAATACTTGCTGAAATCAGTTGAAATACGTTCATTATCCTCCAGCAGTAAAGAATATGTATGTAAGCTATGTATGCATTTATCTATTTACACTTATAAATGTATACATGTGGCTTACATTCATGTACAGGTATATAATCAAATATATAAGAAATATTTTTTTCTTTTTTCATGAATTTGGAACCTGTACTATTTAAATCTGTCATTTGCTACCTCAGTAGAATTCAGTTTAAAAAAACATAGAAGCCTGCTTTTCCTTTAAAAAACTATTCAAACTTTTACCTGATTATTCTGTCTTTAAAAGTCATATATTTATTCTTTGTCTAATTATTGTGCAGAAAGTGGTATATTTATTCTTTGTCTAATTATTGTGCAGAAAGTGGTAAAGTGTATGTATTTGAAGAGTCAATTGGCATCTCTTGTGGTTGTTTTTTTTGGTTTTTTTTTTTTTTTTGTTGTTTTTTTTTGTGTGTGTTTTTTTTTTTATTATTTTTTTTCTTGAGCGTCTGGAATCCACTAACTGTTAGCAAAAGCCGCTGTCTACTGAACTGTATCAAAAAGCTGACAGTTGGCTCTATGGCTTGCAAAATAAGCACATGAATAAATGTACTAGGAAATATATTAACCTGTCATTTTTATCACTGATGTCTTTCCTACAAAGAATAGGAGCATGTCATACTTACCTTTTCATTTTTCCATATGTGAAATTACTTTTTCCCTTTAAGATGCACTCTGCCACAAAAAAGTAATAATGTAGTTGATTGTACTGCCTCCCATCTTATCTTTTAAAAGATGTTGCATTCTTTTATTTATGTACAGAGCCAGAGGCTGCTTTTAAAATATTTCAGCTGCTTAAATGAAAATACAATTTAAAAATAAGAAGTATTAATGAATATGTGGATTATTGTATTCAATTCGAGAATCTTATTTAAGACAAAGTAAGCAAGTTTTAGCGGATGCATAGGTACAGACACTTATCTCTTTGTAGGGGTTGGTTGAAATTTTTAAGTACTTGGGGTGAATGAAACTACTGAGAAATGCTATTGCCTAGGAATTGTGTCAATCATTTGCTAACAAATAAAGGAAAGTGGTTTTTGAAAGTATCATCTTACTAAAATAGAATATGTATTTTGCTAATATATTTAAATCATAGTTAATGAAAACACTTAAGTAGCTATGCTTTGCTGCACAGATGGCAAAACATCTACTGCTTTTATTCTGTACATCATCATCAGGTAATAATTCTCATGAATCAGAATTCAACTTTCTACCACTGAACAAACACTATGGTACTTGGAAAGCAGGGGGTGGGAGAAGATAGACAAACCAAAATACACTTCTGAAAATGGTTGCACCTTGTGTTTTACAAATAGTGTAGGGTTTTACAAGTTTTCCTGTTTAGCAGAGAACTAAAAAAAAAAATCTATGTTGCTCTTGTAAAAACTGTTCAGTAAGATTTCTCTTGCCAGGTGAAATGGTGTCAGCATACTCACATGGGGAGCACCATAAAGCTGTTCACAGTTGTTTGGGCTCTTGCTCCTTTTTCTATCTCCTGCTTCCTGGCCTGCAGCACCACTAAAGAAACCTCTGCTAGTCCCCACTGGTGCAGCCTGACTGTGTTATTCTTATGCCGTGATAACAATAGGGATTATCTCAAGCAAATCAGCTGCTGGCTTGGGCTCACCATCTACTTTGCTGAAGGGTCAAGCATAATTGCATGCTACAGAGCAGAGTTACAGGAGGAATAGCAGAGAAACACTTATTCTTCATCAAATGCATGGTAGGATTTCAGTGTTTTAAAGGAACAAGCATGCTACTCTTTGAATTAAAGGAAGTAATGCATATGCCTCCTACTCTACAGATTTAGCTAATATGTGATAAAATCTCCTTTATATTTGGAAGCAAAACCATATTGTGGTGTATCACCTAAAAGCAGAATAAAATTCAGTGGTGAAAAACTTCAGTGCCACACTTAATCTTACTGATTGAAATATTTAATTGAAGTGCAACACCAGTTTTATGGACCACTTTTATAGATTTGATTGTTTCTGCAATCAAATCTATGGTTAGAACAAAGCTATTTCCAATCAGATTCTCATGGAGATCTCATTCCTGTGAAACATACAGGAAACCGGATGATAGATTATTTGCTTCATGAAAAGTCAGCCTCCAGAAAAACTTCAGAAATGTTCTCCTGATTTCTTCAAGCTTTTATTTATCCTGTATTTCCCCATTAGTGCCAGTTTACAAACTTGTTTCAAAAACATTTCTAATTAGTGGCAATTAAGCAGCTTTTCCTAAAATTGTATGGCTAACAAGATCATGATTGATTGTCATCAGACTAAACTGTACATAGGAATTCATTATATATACTTATACAAGCATTATATATACATTGTACAAGTTTTAATAATAAAGCCTTAGCTTTGGAGGCATCATTGCTTGACCTATATTTTATTAATTTCTAGCATAAACACAGGATTTTTATTTTTTTACCATGATTATGCATTTACACTAGAACTACAAGATAGGAAATTTTGAAGTGCAATTTAGAAGTTCACTTTTGTTCAAAGAATTGCACATTAATTACAGATCTCATCTGTGGTCACTGGAAGGAGACCTACTGAATATTCTCAAATCACTTTTCCAGGACCCAGAAGTGATTCCTTCTCTTGAGTGGCACTAGGATTTACTCCTCTTTTAGCTACTTCCTAGAGGAAAGAGTTAGGAAAATAATATATTACCGTAACAATCATCTTAAGCTTAAAATGCCAATTTTCAAATTTTCAGCTGCTTCCTTTTGCTTGCCTTTCTTTTTTTTTCTTTTTTTTTCTTTTCTTTTTTTAAGGAGCCAATATATTTGAGGTTAGGAGTATGAAGAACTCTAAGAGAATATGTTGTTAGACTGTTACTGTCCAATAACAATGATTTTTGCTAATTGAGCTTCAAATAGTTATCTTTAGACAAAAGAATGTATGTAGCATAATGGCAGCTGAATTTCTGCCCTTTCTTTAGATTCTTTCGGGAATTTTGTTGGTTGATTTGTCTAGGTAAACATAGGTATAGTTTAAAATGTCCTATCTGCATATTAAATATAGTTTGAAACAGAATATTATAACAGGTTTACAGAATAAGTTCTATATAATGATGTCTTATCTTAGAATCATAGAATAGTTAGGGTTGGAAAGGACCTTAAGATCATCTAGTTCCAACCCCCCTGCCATGGGCATGAGCACCTCCCACTAAACCATGTCCCCGAGTGCTCTGTCCAACCTGACCTTGAGCACTGCCAGTGATGGACCATTCACAACTTCCCTGGGCAACCCATTCCAGTGGCTCAACACCCTCAGAGGAAAGAACTTCTTCCTCAGATCCAATCTGAACTTCCTAGTTTAAGTTTGAACCCGTTATCCTTTGCCCTCTCAGTACAGTCCCTAACGAAGAGTCCCTCCCCAGCATCCCTATAGGCCCTCTTCAGATACTGGAAGGCTGCTATGAGGTCTCCATGCAGCCTTC
>JASSUY010034602.1:0-42866 GCA_032466535.1 Forpus xanthops
GCATACAGAGATGCACTCAAACACAGGCACACTCCTTGTGGCTCATTTGCATGCTGCTTTGCCTTGCTCTGAAGTGAGAGCTGGGGCACCAGGGGAAGTGCCCCAGCCAGGGAGGGCTGGACACAGGGCTGGTGTGCAGTGGGAGCCCTGGCAGCCCTCAGGAGCTGCTGGAGCCAAGCTCCTTCGTGCCCTCGCACTGCCTAGAGAGCGGCTGCTTTTTACAGCGGTGTGCAGGGCTGCTGTTGTATCTGCAGCACATACCAGTGAGCAAGAGGCGAGCAGACACCTTGTCGCTGATTTATAGGCATCACTTTGTTGTGCATTCCTGGTGCCTGCAGGATTCTGCTGACTTTATGCTTGCTTAACTCTCAGAAAGATCAGTGGCAACTTTGCCTTCGCTGAGATCATAATCCTAGAGCCTCCAAGAGGGAATATCGACAGACACTGCCAAACCACTTGGTATTCTGTGTTTAGAAGGCTCCACAGACTGGTGGATAGAGCAGAGGAGTCATTCAGGGTGTATTTATTGCTGTAGCGTGATTCTGACAGGACCACCTAACCTCCCAGTGCGCTGGCTTGCCCAGCTGGGGAACACAGGCTATGGTGGGTGTGAATTCCCGTCTGAGAAGCATGTTGAGATGCTTCAGAGAGGAAAACAACTGTTACTACAGTTACTGTTCTCTGAAAAGAATTATTACTTTCACAACTGAGAACTACCAGCTTTAATCAGAGATTTCTGTCTTAGCCTCTCTCTTCTTGCAAGCAAAGTGGTTTTTATGCTGAGGAAGCCTCAAAGGCATTATTAGTAACATGGGGTTTTTTTCCTCTAAAATCCCACTTTTCAGTGTTCTTTCACTATGCAGTCTCAGGTTAGTGAGTACTGACAAATACTATCAACACATCTCGACAAAGCATAAAATTCTGTCTAGAGCCATTTCACTCCCTCAAACATGCTGAACTAAGAAAGATGAAGAAGAAGCAGGGGTGGGGGAAGAAAGAGAGAAATGAGAAACATTTCCAAACATAACATAAAAGGTCTTGCCTTAAGACCATGGATTTCCTTTTTGGTACTTTCAAAGAATGCGTCTTTAGTTCTCTTTGGCTGGGTGACCAACAGTTGTGGGGTGTGTCTGTGGTTTGCTTCTCTTCACAGTAACTCTATTGTTCAGAAACTGCAGCCAATTTATGGAAAGAGGTGGAATGTTTATGTAACTTACTTTGCTTTATACAAGAAATCAAAAAGAATTAAAGAAAAAGGGCTGGTGGAGGAAGGCCAGTCAAAACAGGAGTTTTCTTCCTTTCTGGACACAGATGTTGGGACAAAAAAAGCCAGCTCTGTCTTCGCGCTAAGCTAAACAGCATTGCCATTTTTAGCCACTTTTTTTAATTAAGTAGGTCAGGAAAACAAAATCACCCATTAGATTAGTGCTATAACTCACTTGTTTCAAAACGTGCCGTGGTTGAGAGCTGCCCTGCTAGCATGCTTGCAACACCATACACTGACAAATAGATAGATTGGGGTCAGATGATACCACTTTTGACTAGACTGCTGTCCCCCAAACATATAGCTGGCAAGTGCTGCTAGACTGCAGATGGCAAGTGTCTCTTCAGAACTAGACTGGAGTTTCCTGCTATTTCCAAATTAGCTTAGCTACAAATATGATTTGCAAATTGTCAACCAAAACAAGGTAGCCAAAAGAACAAACCTTAGTTTTTTGTGTCCCCACCGTCTGTATTGCAAAAGCAAGCAAGTTAGTACCACTGAATTTCAGCCTTAGCCACCCAGCTCACTTAATACCTGGTTTGAACGCTTCCTTAAGTGCAGTGTCCATCTAATAAATTTTGGTCAAATTCAGCTTTTCTAATTGGACAAAACTTTGATTTACTGCAAAGGTTTTGATTAAATAAGAAGGAACTTTAAGCTTTAGAGTATCCTCAGGTGGGCCCCCATGAGCTTGCATTTGTTAGGTTTGACCTGACCCAAACTAGGCAGGTGCAACTCACCTGAAGCCAGCACATTTGCATTAAATAGATCTCAAAATGAAGTTCTGAATGTATGAAACAACTTCCAGCCATCACACACCACCATCACAAAACATACCCGACTCGTATCATAGTCCCACCAACATGAAACCAAGTGGGCATGGAGCCAGGCTGCACAGACACCAGTACTGGCAGGGTTGGGTTGCAAGAGCCTACATTCAAATTCCAGTCTTTGTTTCAGACACATACACAGAAGTCTCACAAAAAAATACAACATGGAAAATATTATAAATAGAAAACAGAAAGGAGTTTGGTGGCTCAAAACCCAAAGCGAATGCAGTGTTCTCTCAAGACACAAAAAACACAGAGCTTGAGAGACACTGAGGAAGCTGTCCCTGCCAAAATACTTCAGCCTTGACAGGGAGAACAGTTTCTGGAAGAAGATTCTGTTCCTATAATTATCTGGTCCTTTGCCTCACTAAGACCACCAGTTTATTGCACTAGGCCAATAAAGGCTTCTTAGGTGCCAGGAATATCCAAGAGTTTCCACCCCAGCCCAGTGCTCAGGTGGCAGAGAACTCAACCTATTCCCAAAATCATAAGCTTTCCAACTGCTTTGCAAAGCAGGGCTGCGCCAGCATGAGTGAGGGCTGGAAATTGTTCCAGCTATATTATTCAGCTTGAAACCCCTGCTTGAGTGTGCAGAGAGTTTATTTGACCCAACGGGCCAGATTGAGCTGTGATTGCCTTACCTCCTCGCCAACTGCAACACAATTGCACAAGCATGAGCAGAGTCTGGTCCAATAACAAGTAATTTGCCATATGGAAGCTACTGAGCAGACATCTGCAGGACACTGAAAGTGCTTTTCTATATGCAGTGCTCAGTGCTACAGTTGTGCATTCCACAGAGACTCAGTTTGCAAAGGGAGAGAAATGAAACGTTATTTAGGGGTTTGGTTTCTTGGCCTTGAAAACTGAAATCTGAAAACAATTAAAGCCCAGTGCCATACCAAATCAGTTATGCAGTCATTCCTGGATTTTCCCATGGAATTTTTACATAAGAATTAGGCTGTATTTGATGCGAACTAACATTCACACAAAGAATTGGCTGGCCAGAGGCAGGCCAGCTTAGAGATGAGTTTCAGGAGGTTTTGTAAATGGATGTAAAAATCAGTTAGAGGCATACTGAAGCACACTGCTAAAGTTTACTAGAAACCCGATGACAGCTCACCCATTAAAAGCTCTATCATGCCTTCCATCTTGTCCCCAAGAGATCATTTTCTGCACCCTCCCATTTAGGAATTGCTTATCTTCTCTGTCAATGCAGATTTCCCTCTCCAGCCCATCTTGTACAGTCTGTCCCACAAACAGGGCCACAGGAAATACCCCTCCCATCTCTCTTTGGACACCTTTCAGTTGTGGCATTGCTGGGGGATGGAGCAAGCCCTGTGCTTTTCCAAGGAATGAGCAACCTTTGATGGCAGGTTGGCCGCTGTCCAGGAACACACAAGGAAGAGGCTCCCTGCAGCTTTCTCAGCTCTTTGTGTACCCATGTAGCAGCTGGGCAAAATCTGGTCTCACAATGGTGTGTCTGTAATGACACAACCAAATCCAGTCCTAGCACGGAAGGGAAACACCATCCAACTGGAGGCCAAGCTTTGAATTAAAATGGTGCTCTCCAGACTCCAGATATCTGCATCAGCTGCTTCCCCCTTCACCCAGAGCACTGTAGCTAATGTTCCTTTATCCCATTAAAAGGCCAACTGCTCTGAGAGCAGGGGATTTCTCTGATTCTTTCAGAAAAGTGAAACTTTTGCTCATGCAAAACAAACAAAAAGACAGCACACTCGCCAGGCAATCAAGTCTCTAGTTTGCCTTCATTGCAGGAGACCTGGTGCAAACTTCCAGAGAACACGGCTGTGCAAGAGCAGGTCTCTGTTTATTGTCTACAGCCCCGTTAGTGCATTTGATTCTCTTCTCTTGCCCATTCCCGAGTACCAAACCCACCGTATAAAACCCACTAGATTAAGTTCAGATGTTAGGACTGACCTGTAGAAGAGTCCTGGAGGCAGCCTTACCCTGGTCCGAGATATGGACATACTGGTGTGGGGCACGAAGTGCTGACCATGGTGATCTGGACAAAGGAAAACAAGAGGGTTTTCTATTTTGAGCCTTTTATGGTTAACTCAAAGCTTTTCTTTCATTGAGCCAAATGTCATAATTTTCACTGCATTAATCTCTAGAGTCCAAATCCTTTTTTTAACATGACACTTTGGATGTGAGATGACAAGTGTTAATATTCATTATTCTACAAAGCTATAAATATCCTGAGGTACAGCAATTCACTGGCAAGGACATGACCAAAATGATTTCCTCAGCCCTATGCTTACATTCAGATCTTCATCACAGATACCATTTTTCACGTACTGAAATGCTTTTGTTGCACTTGTTTTGGCACTAAAGTTGACTCATGTACTTTTATTTTAATAGATACTATAAAGTTAAATCTTCAGTCAAACTTTCCAGTTCACAGTAGGCAACTTGCACACACATGTACTGACATTCAGCCTATACACCATTATCCTATTGCAGTGCATGAAGAAAAGCAGTCATTTCAGAAGCCATTGGAGTTTCCCTATGGATTTTTTCCTACAGATGCTTTTTCCAGCAAGATCTTACTTGCAGAGTGTTTTCCCATCAGAGCCTTGCCAGACTTTTGGGGCAATGCTGAACAAAGGTCTTACCACCTTTGTAACACTAAACGGCATTTAGTCTTTCATAAACTTGATAGCCTGTAAATCTGAGATGGTCCACACCCTCTGCATTCCTATGTCGCATACTAACAGCCTCTTCTTTAATTACAAGGTGTGGCATTTCTGGACAAGAGACAGCTAATCCTCCAGACGTGTGTGTTATTTACATTTACCCTAGAATTTCTCCTTTATGCAAAGCTTTGGCTCTGAATCTGCAAAGGTCAAACCTCACCGCCAAAATCTCTAGCTCATGGCCACACTTTGATGCCATTTAATATGCTGGTTTACTAATGAATAAGTAGAAGTGTTCTGAGCACACAGGATTCAGATCTAAAAAGCTGCAAGGTATTTGGATCTAGGAGCTTGGTTCATGCCGGTTGCTGTTGCAAAACACAACCATTTGCAAAACTGAAGCTTCGACAGGAGCCCATGTTAGCATGTTACTTTAAACCAGCCTCAGCTACAGTTGCCTTCATGGATTCTTCATTAGAAAGAAAAAGAGCTCAAACTCTGTGTTTCTTAGAGAAAACACAGCAGACACGTTGGCTAACTGTGGCTGCGGCTCCTGTAGCTGGGAAAGGAGCAGCCCCCCCAGACTCCCCAGCAGGAGGCTGGGAGCCCCCAGCTCTGCAAACCAGGCCACACTGGGCTGCAAACATCACCAGGAGACAGCCAGGGCCCCGCTGGGTGGGAATGGGAATGGGCAGAGCCTGGTGCCAGCTTTGCTGGATGCGGTGGCTGCAGCACAGCACGCCTGTGATTGCCCGGCGCAGGGAGGACCGCTTCCCGCAGAAGGGCGGCCAGCACTCCTCCTGGGCCTGTGCCCACCATGCGCTGTTTTCCTCACCTCCATCCAAGTCTGTCACCCACGGTGCTTCCCACATCCCACAGCTTCAGGAAATCCAAAAAGCCTCAGCCTTCCTCCAGCCGCACATGCCTCCTTGTCGCCCTTCCCTACAATGCTTCTCCTGCTCAAGAGGCTGTCTCTCACTGCCATCTTTCCAGTCCAGAGGAAAAAGTCACCCTCACGTCCTCCTTTTTAGCACTGAGAACTCGCAGCTAAGCGGCAGTGTCCCCAGGGGTGCAGCAGCGTGGGCAACGTTTGACCAACAGCAAGAGCCAGAAAGGGACTTATACTTGGGGGCAAGTTGTGACTTCGAAAAGAAGAAGACTTCTGGCCCCGGCCATGCACACAAGTGACAAAGGTCCCCATATGAAGCTTTAAAAGGCAAAAGGAAACCTGGGGCTGAAGCACTCTGAGCCCAAGGTGATGATTTGGCCATGGCACAGCGCATACTGCGCACTCCCATGGCCACATCTCAGGGTGCCCTGTGCAGCAGCGCAGTGCCTGCCCCACAAGAGAGCTGCTGCCCAAGACTTACATTGCCAACAGCCATTGCCACCCCTTCAAGCATCCTCTCCCTCCTCCAGAGACACCCCATTACTGTACCTCTGCCCTGCTCAGCAGAGTCTGCCCTGGTGCACGTCCACACGCCATGTTCCGTGTCCCCAGCCACAGCACCTATGGCGGTACCCACTTGAAGCAGCAGTGGACACTCACAGCACATCACGGCTGGGTTAGAGAGAGCAACACCACAACTTATGCCCCTCAGACAGGGCTTGCTGAGTCAAAGTCTTTGCACTGGGTGCCCATGGCAGCGGGGGCTGCCTCCGTGAGGAGAAGGCGGCCTGCGCCATGCTGCCTCCAGCTCACCCATGGCAGGGCACGGCTGAGCCCTGCGGCCAAAATGGCGGCACCTCTGTGAGGAGGAATGTGAGACAGAGCCCTGCAGACACAGAGGTCAGAGGAGAAGAAGGTGGTGCTGCAGGCACTGAAGCAGATTCCTTTGGAGAGGATCATGGTGGAGCAGGGTGTACCCCTATGGCCGGTGGGGAGGCCATAACAGAGAAGTCCCTGAAGGACTGCTGCGCACAGAGAGGACTCCATGCTGGAGTGGGAAACAGTGGGAGGAGAAAGGAGTGCCAAACAGGAACCATTATGGACTGACCATAACCCCCATTTCCCAAGCCCTGCTCTGCTTGGGAGGGGAAGAAGTAAAAGGGTTGGGAGTGAAGGTGTGCCTGAAAAAGAGGAGGGAAGGAAGGTGCCATTTCCTCACTAGCCCATCTACTTGAATTGGTTATAGATTACTTTTCCCCAAGTTGAGCTTGCTTTGCCTCTAACAGTCATTGGTAAGTGATCTCCTGTCTTTATCTTGACCCATGAGGTTATTTTTGCCCATCTCATTATCTCCCCAAAACCTGTTGAGGAGGCGGAGTGAGAGCACTCCTGGGTACCCACTGCAACCATGAACTGGACTGACCACAGCAGAAAAAGAAGAGAGAGAAGGACAAGGAGAGCAGATCTCCTTGACACTGCAGCTCAGACGTGATGCTTGTGATGCTTCCTGATGAACCTGAGCACTGCAGTGGACACAGAGCCCCACTTCACCATGCGCTCATCATGGGGTTGAATCTGTGGGTCTGGACTTTGGTTATGTGCAAGGGAAAGGCAATCCCTGCCTCCTAATCAGAAACAGTTCTTAAACAGGACAATATCTTTACTGAAGTAGTCCAGGGAAAGTCTACTGAAGGGGAGGATTGTGAAAGAAATGAGAAAAGGCATAGATCATAGAATTACAGGGCCGTTATGGTTGGAGAAGACCTTAACATCTTAACACCTTCCACTAGACCAGTCCAATGAGCACTGCCAGGGATGGAGCATTCATCACTTCTCTCAGCACCCTACGCCAGCACCACACCACTGTCACAGACCAGCAATCCACAGCCTAACAGGAAGATGGTGAACAGACATCCCCTTCTGGGGCCACTGAGAAAGCCCATATAAACTACTCGGGTGGGTTTTAGCTCTTAACTTTTGCTAACCAGTGTGTTTGTTGGCAGATCCAGCACTACTATGCTGAGACACCCCTCTGCTCTTTCTCCTTAGGACTCCTTTAGCCCAACTTCCAGCACCACTGCTTAGGAATGTCAGGCAAACACATAAACCACCTCTGCTCCATGACTGAATGCAGCAGACAAATTATTAATGGCAAAAGGAGAAATGCAAAAGGAAGATCATCTCTGAACATAGCACATGCAAAGTGTAACTTGCCATAACACAGCCCTGAAAGGCACAACTACCAAAATACCCTGGCATGTTACAGCATCCTCTCAACTTGTATAAAAGCTGCTTTACTGCTGATCTCAGTTTACTTAATTTGCAGACATAACTGAACTGTGGTTTTTTTATGGGTTGCCTGACCTCCCCAGTAAGTGTTCTGGGCCATCACTAAGGCTGGGTAAGGCAAAGCTCTTTTCCTCTTCTTTTTTGCAGAGACTTTTATCAGCTGATCTGCAGAATGTTATGCAGTCCTACTCCTAAAGTAGTCTATGGATAAGTAAATGCTGCTTCTTCCCCTGGAGCCACCAGCAATGAGTCAGGGTTTGGGGAGGGTGGACAGTATTACCAGCATTGCACTTTCTCCCAAGCCCCAACTGCCTTTGCTCCTCCAAACCTCCCCTTTGTACCCCAAAAGCAACATTGGGAAGAAAATGAACACCCATAGAGAATCCACGTGCAAACTTCGGATCATGAAGGTGGCTCTGGGTTTAACAAAAAACCAAGAACCAAACAGCCAAACTCAGAACGACAACCTTTGTAAGCAAAACTGCTTCCTTCCAGTTCCTCCAGCTTTGCCTGCTTCCCATGCTTGACACGGCAAAAAATCCCATGAGAAGCCCATCTATTCATACCCAGGAACTGTTCGTGTTGCCAATGTACTAACCTGGAGTACTACCCTGGATGCAAAATATCATGGAGACGCTAGTGCATTTTTTAACCATATCCTGTCATCTTCATTGCAGAAAGCTCACAAAAAGGAGTATTAGTATTAACTTTGATTCACCTGACTGCTGGTACCTGTGCTGCATTGTAGTGAACATGGAATACTGAGCTCACAAGGAAAGTCAGAGTTACCTAGTTTATCTGTCAGGTCCCTCTGGTAACTTGGCAAGGAAAAGTGACTTCTTAATAAAAGTCTTCAGAAAGCTGTAGTTAAGGTAGGAAAAGGGCAGGCCTCTCTGCCTCTGCGGCTGCATAAGAACTGTCCCTTACGTATGCAAAAGCGCCATCAGGGAGAAGAACAAGATAAAGAAAACCAAAGGAGGAGTGATGTGATACTGGTGGTGAAATGAAGGAGGGAAGTGGGATGGTAATGAGAGGCTTCTTGTCCATGGCCGGATTCAGAGGAGGGAGGCAGCATTTCAGAGAAACATGAGTTCAATTCATGACCCAGTTACAGCACATTTCTCTCCCATGTTGGTGCCATTATGCCATTTTCAGTGGCACTTTTGCCATTGCCACATTCTCAAATTTACAGGCACCATCCAGCAACAATCCTTTGATCAGGTAAAGGACTCCAGAGCCATTTGCTTTCCTTCAAACATGCTCCACACCTGAGGAAGAGCAACAGACCAGAGCCCAAAACTCAGTATTATTTCCGGGATATTCTTAAGTTTACAGCTAGCAGGGTGATGCTGAAGTTACTGCAGAAGTGATTGCTGTGCAAGCCTACATAGTGCCAGGGGCTGCTAACAGATCTATAATCATCCTCCAGAGTGACAACAACAAATGTCTGGACTACAGCTGCCCTTTCTACCTCAATGCTTCGCAGCTCACAAACCAGAGGAAGTGCTTCCTGTAGCTCCAGGAAGGTGGCTTTATCATGCAAACTGCCTGGATTCTTTCTTCATGGCATCCAAGTTCCAACCTCTCTAATTGTAAAGAAATGGTAGGGGAGGATGCATGGCAAAATAGTTTAAGGAAAACTCAGCCTCCATTCACACCCTTGCATTCAAAGGGTCCAAAGCTATTTGTAATTGCTAGTCACTGTCACTGCTCTGGAAAAGGACCAGTCTCTGATTCACTATCTCTGTCTCTTGGCAGCAGTTCCTACAGCAGCACAAGGCAAAAACAAAGAAGCTGCATTTCAGATCTGCCCATTTCAGAGATACAAAGTTTGGTCCCAGATCCAAATTTCTGCCTGTAAAATCATGGCTCTAAACCCACTGGCGGCATAATCTTAGATTAAACCTCCTAGGTTTGTCCTTTTCTAGAGAATATAAAGTTTCACGAGTTATATAGAGGCTTAAATGGTCTGAGCAGAGATTTCACAATGAACATGTGATGATTAACTGCAGGATCAGAGAGATTAAAAGTGGGAAAGAACTATTAGATCATTGCAGCCCTATGGCAGTTGCAGAGTTGTTCTCTGTTGCATATCTACCCCAGCACCTTGTTCAGGCTAGTTTTGAGTGGCTCAAGCAAAGGCTCTCCCAGTTTCTTTCTGGAGGCTGTTCCACACTCAAGCAGATCTTGTCGATATATACTTGGTATTTAATTTCACCTTGCACCATTCCATGCCTAAGAGCCATCTTACACAGTCCTTTTCTCCCACTGGTGCCTTCAAGCTTTCTGCCATTATGTTACTTCATAAATCCACATCTATTTTTCTATTTGCCATCATTTCCCAAAATCAAGATCAGCAGGGAGTAACTAGCATACTTCCATGTATGCTAAGCTCTTTCCAACCTCCATTAAACCAATCCAGTCCTTCTTTGGACAGATGACATTGAATTTCCGTGGTTTGACTCATCATATCATTTCCTGCTCCTGCTTTTGACTTTTCATGAGGTGTCAGAATGACAGAGAGCAGGACCCACCAATTAATAAGACAAAGACAAAAGAAAGGGTTTCTGGAGATAATTGCTTTTGCCAGCTTAGTACAACAGGAGATTGATGTAGGCTCGATCCGAGACCACACTGATGGCTCCAAGTCAGCTCCTATAACCTAGGGCCTGGTTGTAGGAGTAAAGTGCCACAAGCTGGTGCTGATGAAGTTTGATTCAGTCTTAGTGAACAGAGCAGCACACTGCAACTAACTTCACAGGCTGAGGCTGGGAAAAATATATTCCTCTCTCAAGTCACGTTAAGGGAATATTTTCTGCTGGATCAGGATCAAACATTATAAGGTAGACGTTGTCTAATACAGAGAAGGATGTGGGATGAACAAATGCCAGAGTGAACAGTCCTAATGACCCTTGCTTTAAAGAGCCCAAGAGACAAGACAGAACAAGACCAGAGCTCCAGGAAACAGCTCAATGAATGTGTGCACACATGTGTCCTCCAAGAAGCTACACCCAGCCTCCCTCCAGCACACCAAACAGAGCCTACCACTGCCTGCAGGCACCCTGCTTCAGAGAGGTTTCACATTCCCCAGAATGACAGCATACACACGGAGGTTTAACTCCAAGAGCTATCACAAATGGGAGCGGCTGGTGTTGATCCCTGCACTTCTGAATTCCCTGCTTACTGAAGGGTGAAATTAGACTCAGGCTCACAACTTCCAGCTTGCAGGGAAGCAGCTCAGAGCAGGGAGCAGGTAGCGGAGGGTATGGAGCAGAGGTTAAAAGAAAAAGATGATTGTGGCTTCAGAGAAACATATTCCAGCAACACAGACTTTGTTATAGCAAAGTTCAGGCTGGGAATTTGCATATGTAAATTCTTTATGAAGGTACTCCTATTAACAACTTGAATTGCACTCTGAAGAGATTACAGCAGTTAAGGAGAGGTAAATGAGCTCTGTCAAAACAGGAGCAGCTCTAAGTGGCTCCCCAAAGCAGGATCGGGGCATGCACTGTAGCAGACCTCCTCCATGCACTGGCTAGGGAAATTATGGAGGTGTTTCTCCTCTGATCTGGCAGCATTTCTTGTCCAACAATGTAGGGGTGAAAAGAACTGGAGACAAAGCAGCATTGATGCAAAGAAAAAAACTAAGAAAAAGAGTTAAGGCTGTAGCTCAGGCACCACCGATTCACCTCCAGTTCCCAGGTACAAAGGCACAGGAGACACCCCTTCAACAGCCTCCGAGTGTGAGAGAGACTTCAGGAGGAGCAGAGCAGGGGCAGGAGGGCTGACCTATGTGGTCACCCAAGATGCATCTTCCCGCAAGAGTAGATACTTTGGGTGCTGTGTAGCTGCACTTCTGGAAGCCTCAGCATGATTGCGGCTCTTCTCATACCATACAAGAGCTATAAGGCAGCTGTTTCTTCCCCAGTAAGTCACACTCCAACATCAGCAAATCTTCCAAGCAGAATCTGCATGTCCTAAGTAAGTCAGGTCCCAGGACAAAAGGGCAGTCAGACACAGGGCTGGGCATGGAGGTCCTTCGTACTGCAGATTTGGCTGCCACCAAACCACTCCACATACTTGCCATCCCTCATAGGCGTCAGAAGCCGCATGCAGATGCACCTTCACAAAGCCCACACAGAAAACTCTCTGATCTTTCTAATCTTCACCCATTCTCAGGTTATGTCATACAGACCTCCGTGGTACTGGCCTGAAGGAAGTTCAGTGGGTCTGGCAAGCAGCAAGGGTTTAAAAGCCCTGCAACCAGCTGCTCTCACTGACCCCAAAAACTTCAATCATGCTCAATTCCTGTTTCTTCTGTTCGTCTCTGTGAGAAGGAAATAACTCCACGGGTGTCCTGGTATGATATACAGCCCAGCAGATCTCTTGTGACCCACCCTTTCTAAGGGGGCTGCCCCATGCTTGGTTACTGATCTCACTGGAGGTGTGCCAGAGTGGATTAACTGCCCATCCTCTGCCCAGTCTGGCATGCTTTGCTTAAATTCAACACATTTTTAATTAAAGAGTGAAATGAGGATGAGAGAAGTTGTAAAGCCTGTTTCCCCATGTATGTAGTGTGAGCTGTAGGACATGGACACTGGCAATAGAGTTGATGAAGCTGTATGTTATAGAAAGGAACAATCCATTTTCTGAAGTGGCAGAAACAGGCTCAGAGGGAACAGACCTGACGGTGCCTCTCCAAGCCCCACAGTAAGTGCCAATGGAGAGCCTAGGAAAGATTTTTTCACAAGTGGGGTTTACCACAGAATCTCAGAATGGTTTGGGTTGGAAAGGACCTTAAGATCATCCAGTTTCACCCCCCTGCCATGGACAGAGACACCTCACAGCAAACCATGTCACCCAAAGCCCCATCCAACCTGGCCTTGAACACTGCAGGGATGGGGCAGCCACAGCTGCTCTGGGCACTCAGTGCCATCACCTCAGCACCCTCACAGGGAAGAGCTTCTGCCTCAGATCTAACCTGAACTTGCCTTGTTTCAGCTTGAACCCATCACCCCTTGTCCTATCACTGCAGTCCCTGATGAAGAGTCCCTCTCCAGCATCCTTGTACTTGAGACACTGGAAGCTGCTCTGAGGTCTCCACACAGCTTCTCTTCTCCAGACTGAACAGCCCCAGTGTTCCCAGCCTGTCATTGTATAGGTGCTCCAGCCACATTATCATCCTCGTAGCCCTGATTCACCACACTTGCACGATCTACATGATTTCATCACACTGTATTTACTATAGACAGAGAAGACTGTCCCAGGGTCTGCACTGTGCCCTGGGAGGGCAGGATTAAAACCCTATGGGCTGGCACTGCCTAACACTCCCAAACCTGCAGGGAGCTTACCCCAGATTCTTGCTTTTTTGAACTTCATCTGTGCTTGTGTGGTGCTTTGTGCTCTCAGGCTGCAAATCAGCCTGCTCTGCTGTAAAAAGAAACAGCCTCTTTAAACCTCTTCTTCTTCCTGCCCTCTGAAATGAATTAATGTAAAGCATCACCCAATACCACTCCCTACTGCTGAATCTGTCAGCACTCTTTGTGTATCCATGGCCATATTTTCCTTGTAAAAACCAGCCGTTTTCTCCACTGCTACATGAAAGGCTCAAACAAATGTCAGGAAAGTGACTGACAGACTGCATAGGCAAGGAGAGAACCTGCCTGTGTTCAGGGGCTGTCAAGTGCACCAAGTAAACAAAAGAATGGATCTGTGTAATCTTTCCTTGCGGATCTCTTTCAACAACAACTCTTATTTTAGATGTTACTTGCGAAAGAAAGCACAGCACAATGTCAGCGTGCTTTAAGTGTAAAAAGTCTCATTAGTTTTGACAAATGTTTCTCTGATAAATCTTATTATAGCTATGAGAGGCATAAAGCCTAAACACCATTGTGTTTTTAGTAACCATTTGAGTGTTACGGCTTCCTTAAACTACCATTTAAGAACCATAACATGTTATTGTAATGCCCTGGTTTTGTCCTTCCTCAAAGCCAATCCCCAGCTCTTCTCCTGAATTCCTTCAAGGCTTAGCAGCCTTCCTATCCTGTGTACAACCCGGACATCACTAGGTTCTTCCATGCTTTTTGCTCAGCTTATAGAATCACAGACTGGTTTGCACTGGAAAGGACCTTAAGATCATCCAGTTCCACTCCCTGCCATGGACAGAGACACCTCACAGCAAACCATGTCACCCAAGGCCCCATCCAACCTGGCCTTAAACACTGCAGGGATGGGGCAGCCACAGCTTCTCTGGGCACCCTGTGCCAGCGCTCAGCACCCTCACAGGGAAGAGCTTCTGCCTTAGATCTAACCTGAACTTGTCCTGTTTCAGTGTGAACCCATCACCCCTTGTCCTATCACTGCAGTCCCTGATGAAGAGTCCCTCTCCAGCATCCTTGTAGCCCCTTCAGACACTGGAAGCTGCTCTGAGGTCTCCACACAGCTTCTCTTCCCCAGGCTGAACAGCCCCAATTTGCATCTCCTACTTGATGAGGTTGTGTTGAATACAGATACCTGAGTGAAGTATATTCAGGTTTATCAGAAACCACCACCACTGTGGATGACAGAGCTCACACAGCTCCCCACTGCAGTACAGACTGCCTGCAGGGCAGAGAGATCTAACCTCCTAAGCTGGGATTTATGCTCCTGCCTTGCCAGGAACTCTCAAACCAAGGGAGCAAGAGAAAGAGTTGCATACACAGGTTAGATCTTTAAACCCCTCATTCTGACAGCATGGTGCAGCTGTGTTCTGCTAGCACATCAGACAGACCCAGGACTCGGGGCAGGATCGGCTCTGAAACACCTTCCCTGGGATATTTTTCCTCCTTCTACTTCATTCTCTGCATTTCTCCCAACTCCAGGGGTGGGTAATTCTCCTCAGCCACAAACCAGACAAAAGAGGGGGGGGGAAAGGGAGGAGAGAGGTATGCTGCAGTGAGTGGGCAGGCAGACCACGGGTAGGCACAAAGCAGCTTATTTCACACAAGCCAGCACAGGGAGTGGGGTTTGCAAACGCCACAGGCCATTGCAGGCTCCATGTGGCCTCTGCTGCAGGGCAGGAACACACACGTGGGAGAGGAGCACCCCATTGCTGGGAGCTTCCGTGGGAAGGGACCCAGGCAGGGAGAGAAGCTTTCTGTGGGGTTTGTAACCTCTTGGACAACCGCCCCGTTCCCCCAGTGCAGCTCAGCTGTTTGTTAAGGCAGAGCAAACCATTAATTGCTTGCACCCGTAGCACTCTCCTTGGTAACCCACTGCCCACCTCACATGCCGAGAAGGGCAAAAGGCAGCTGCTGGGGAGGCTAGGGCCATCCAGCTGCTGCTCCAAGCCCACAAGCCTCACACACTCCATCCATCCACTCCTGTACACCTGGAAGGATTTGCCCTGTGTCCCACTTGGACCCTCCTGCCATCCGGGAGAACCATGCTCCTTCTGCAGGCCAGTTGGCCATGCTGATGGCCACTAGCACTCACAGTATGCCTACGCTCCAAACACCAAGGATTTGTGTTTGCCATTAGAGTATTCAAACAGTTTTCTCTTCATTTTCATTTTACTTTACGTTTTCCCAGTTCTACCCGGAATTCGGCTTTATGCAACGTGCAACCCAACGGGTGAAGGTATCTGAAGGCTCAAAATGCACAATGCAATACTAGAATATAGCTCTTTGTGATGCTAATTATTTCTTCCCAGCTGCTCCTGCAATGAGTGCCAGCCAGACCTATCAAAAGGGAACAAAACCTTGCTGCTCCAAGATCCCTTACCTCCATGCCCCAGAGGCTACAGCTCTGCCGGCACCTGCAAACCAAGCCCAGAGGTAAAACAAACCAACCCCACACTGCAGCTCCACCACCACTGGGAACATAAGGTAGGAATTAAGAAGTGCTACCCTCCTGACAGTCAGCTTGCCATGATGCACATTTTTCTCCTGGGTCCCCTCCCCCTCCACATGCATCTTCTCAGCACTTGTGAGCAAAGGGGGAAAATGAAGCAGTGTGGAAAAACATCCAGTCAAACCTCAGAGGCTCTGATGCTGGAACCCACCGGGGTAGCGCTGTGTGATCAGGGAGGATTTTTAGTGTGCTGGTGTCATCTTCATGACAGCCAGAAAACGCTGCGGTTACATTATTTAAAGGGAAATGAAGTTCCCAAGTAACAATAATAACAGAACGGTTTCATATATTCGAAAGTAAAAGACTAAAATTACTGCCCAGCTTGCCTTCCTATTACTTATGTTTTGCCCTTGTGTTTCTAGGGCCTACAAAAACATTTTACTGATAGCATATGGAGAAAAAGCAAAGGAAAAAAGGAGCTCTGGCAGCTGGAAAGGTACCACTGGGGGCCGCTGGCAGCTTGAGAGGCTTAGAAGACCACTGGGAACGTGGGGCAAGCTCACTAGCTGAATGCCTTACTTATAATGGCCACTACTGAAAGACCACCAAAGCTGACCTTACACTGTCATGTTTAAGCATCAGAACTATCAAATGGGTGCTTTCAGTGCAGGGATAAGTTCATACAATAAAAACCCCCATCTCAGCCCACATGCAGACTAAGGAAAATGATCTGACAGTGGCTTATGCCCTATTCATAGTTCAAGATTCGCTTCACGACTGTGATGATTATACAGGTTATTCTGAAGCTTCAGTATTGGAGCAATTCTTCAATGAAGGTACAAGTCAGGATTGTGTTAACACTTCGTAACTTCTCATACCAAACACAAAATCTGCCTTTATTAGACTGATTAGTAAACCAAAATCCAACCTGCTACGCAGAGGAAGGGGTCGAAGGAGGAATAATATGTATGCAGAACCTGCAGGTAAAATGTGAGCTGCTCAAGATCTAAAAATCAGTCAAAGCTGTATTTTTAGGTTAATAACAATGATAATATTAATAGAAATTGAGAAACATAGGTTGCTTTGGTCATACTTGTTGAGATTTGAGGATTTAATTCCTTGAATTTGAGGAAAACATCATACTAGAAGTACATTACACTTGCAAGGTAGCAACACAATGTATAGGCACTGTCTGATGTTTTGTAATATAAAGGACAATTGCGTTTTAAGCCAAAACCACACTACTCAGAGGAATAAATGGCCCCTTGGCAGCTATATGGCTAAGAGGATGTGGCTAGTAGATGGGGCCTACTCACAGAGTAAGTACAGAGGATTTCACCATGAGAGCAGCAATGGAGGAAGGCAATAAAAGCATACAAGGGACCTTAGGGCTGATGAAGGAATAGAGCACAGATAAACAAAAACCATTTTGGAACTGAGGAATAGAACTGGATTTGAAAATAATCTGCTGCTCAATACCAACTGATGGAGTCTATCCCTTACTAAAGGGGTAAATATGGAGCAGCTGGTCCCATGCTCTATGGGGTGGAGGAGGGGGATTGCTATTTGAAACTTGTCCTGATTAAAAACCAAGTCAAGAGGCAAAGACAAAACCAACAATAACCAAAGCTGGTACAACAAGGCACAACTTCTCCAAAACTCAGTGGTACAGCACTATCTTATGCCTGTCAAGGGTCTCACTGCCCATCACCCAGCTGCAAAATGTTTCTGAAACATCAGCCAGCAAACTGCCAGAGAGCATTTGAGATCAGACACATGTTACAAGTGAATGTTGTATTAGAAACATAAGGCAGGTAGGAGAAAGTGCAAGCACTGCTGTGCTTCACTTTCCTATTGATGGAGACATGTAGCCGTAAGAGCTACAGACCACTTTCTCACAGAGAAAGCATGGACACCAACCACTGCTGCTCCACCATCCTCCTTTGCAACAACCAGAGCCTTTAGCTGTGTCAGGATGAAAATACAGCCCACAGTACAGACAAAGGAGCCCAGTGGGGTATTCCACAGGGAAAGTGCCATTGCAGGAGATAGCACTAAACAAACTGACCTTACGCACAGACCATTTATCTCCTTTCTGTGACTTCTCACTCCCTGCATTCCTCAGAAGGGGAGATTGAACACAGAGATTAAAATAAATTCAAGCACTTACCTACCTGGACTTTGTGCCGAATCTGGTGAGAAGACTTCCTACACCATGCAGCCCACACCACTTCTGCAAAGCTGAAGACTGAAACTCTACCCTCCCCAAGGTGCATTTATTTCCTTGCTATGATTTAAAGACTAGGGAGAGCAATAATAGGCCAATTATTTTCACATGGTCACTCCCCTGAGTTTAATCTAACCTTCCACACCTGACCTTAGGTCCCTTGATGAGGAGAGCCACTGACCCTGAATGGTAAATTCAGCCTGGTCATACAGCCACAGGTGCTTTATTTCATGTTCTCTGTGGAGAGCCCATAGGAGTGAAGGTCTCACCCCCAGGGCTGGTTTGTGCTCCCCAGTGTAGACCCAGCTGCGTGGGTACACCCCATATTAGCATCCTTGAGCTGGGTAGGACATACTGCTGCAAAGGCACTGGGCACCCTGCCACGGCTGTGTTTACATTAGAGAAAATGGACCTCACAGAGACAGTTTGCAAACACCACAAGACGAACTCTTGTAAACTCCCTCAGTTTAGTCATCTTTCCCCATCTGTCAGAGGAGTTAAAGTGAGATTGAAAAAACACAGGAAATCACTGTGTATTCCAAGTAGTCGTGACTGAGCGGCTTGGCTGTTACATGGGATGCCTTGTGGAAGATTCACATCTCCTAATGTTTCCAGCAAGATCCTCTGCAGCACTTCCCTGGCTATGATCTTTCAGCAGGCTCTGCACACCCTGCCAGGAAAAGCCTCTGGGGTGCTTTGTGCAGCTGCAGAAACACTCATACCGGTACTGAGGAGCCCCAAAGGTTACCTCCAGAAAGCAGGGGCAGCCCCTTTATTGGAACTTGCAAAACAGGGGACAGGCAAGGAACAAGGTTACGTCCCTTTGGGACGCTTCCACGTGAGAGCTGCATTTACTGAGTGAAACACCAGATGAAATCCTTTATCCCCGCAATGGTTTAAACCTTATTCTGATGTAACTGACTGGCTCTTTCTGTCATAAAAACTTAAGAAACTTCTTTTATCAAGGTCCCTGGCATAGGTAAGCAGCAATTGCATTTGCTACACCTCTGGCTATAGTCTTTATCTTAGGAAGTCAAAACACAAGCTAGAGATCACCTTCACATCTCTGCTCTGGCCATAGCTCTTTAATCACTGCATCACTACCCCAGCAGCAATCTGAGCCACTGCCAGCTGGAAAGGCCATTTAAGTGACTGGGTCACAACCAGCACAGGCCTCTGGAGGGGCCACGGAGCAGCCAAGACACACTGCACCCTGGTTAGTGTGTTTATATCTTCCTTTAGCTCATGCTGCACCTCCGAACCAGCTCCCTGCTTCCCAAAAGGTGGTGGCACCCAGCTTACGGCTCTGGAGACAAAAGGACAGCCAGCAGGTGAGAGGTGTAAGAGCAGGAGGGAGAGCACACAGGAAGATTAAATGTGACAAAAGGAAAAGCCTCTTCATCACAACTTTGTGTTGGGGTGTAACACCTTCAGGCCTGAAAGCAACACTTCATTGCTGTGGCTCAGCCTGCCTCTTTTCCCTGTGGAGCCAGCTGCAGCACTGCCACTGCAAACCGGCGCCAGCTGAGGCTGTTTCAGTGCTGGGATGCTTGAGTAACCGTGTTAAGCTGTTTCAACAGATTAGGTAATCCAGTAAAAATAGTCAATCTTTACCAAAGGCATTAAATATATATGAAGCACAATGATACTCTGTCGCTTGTTTTGAAAAAGGAACATGGTTTTTTATGCTGGGGGTTGGAACTGGATGATCTCAAGGTCCTTTCCAACCCTAACTGATCTACGATTCTAAGGCAAGGAAACTATACATTTCCAAGGGAAATGTATTATTACCTGTTGGAAAGTGATCCTGAAGGTAAAACAATGCTTCTGTTCCTGACAACAGAAACATCTTTTTTTGTTGCTGTTTTCCACGTATGATTGAAGTATCATTATTAGCCTGCTGAAAGGCAAAGCTCTTCAGTCTTATGCTCTAGGAGCAAAGTATCTTATGGTAGACAGTAAAACAATCTCCTTAGAGAAAAGCTCTTCTGTCCGGTTCTTCCAGGCAGGTAGGCCAGGATCAAGTTTGGGAGCATTCATTTAGCATTTACACATGGGACCTATGGATGAAAGACACTATAATAACCTTGGAAAAGAACTATTTCTTGGAATGGCCTTAGTACTGAGGTGTGCAATGGGGAAAAGGTCTGCCAGGTTGAGGCTGTTCACATGCCATAAATCAAATTTAAACCATGAAGTACATTCAGCCTAGCCCAGGTTGGAAATCCTGTCAAGGTCTGTTGCATTTCTGGCAATTGCACAAGAGTGTTTCCAGCTCTGTTTCTAACACAAAATCCCTCTGTCTCTTCTGAAGCAAACAGGATAACTCAGTGGACTCTTGAGTCCAACACATCTGCTTTCAGTATTCGCTATTATTTTGTGAGGCAGGATCCAGAGAGAGCCATGAAAGACCACTTATCCTTCTTAGGCCAACCTTTGTTAGGTGGCACTTCATCCCTTACTGATCCTGATAGCAATCAATAAGACAGTCCAGAACTGTAGCTTGTTAATTGTAGGTGTCCCTGGAGCTAAAGAAGCTATTAGAGAGGTCAGAGTAGACAAACAGTTACGTTGATCCATCACTTCAGCTGGTGCAAATTCAACCCAGAAGACTCTGCAATGGTTACAGGTGCAGGCTTGATCTTGACGACCAAGAAGGTCCTTAAGGTCAAAAAGCTTTCAGCCCCCCAAGTGTTAGTTGGCTTGTGGTCTGGAAAGCGTTTGGGCAAGTGTTCTCCTTGGCCACACATGCAAGTCCACAGCAAAGTCTGTTGTTTCTCCTTCAGACTGTCCTAAAGGCTCCTGCAACCCCGAGAAAGCCAAGCTCCATCCTGGCCTCAGTTTGAGGTGCAGAGTCAACTGCAGGGCAGGTATCCTTTTCAGCAGGGAGCAGCTTGATTAAATAGCGTTTCCTTGGGTGAGGGAGAGGAACATGGGGGAAAGGACCCAGTAGGCATTGGAGATGTAAAATAAAATTCATTTTGGTCATTTTAATAAATATATATCAAGGAAATTTCACTTTACTACAACAACACATTAGTATACAAGCATCTAATATTTAAGCTTAAACCATCAACTGTTTATCAAATATTGGAAAAGAGCAGACATTTACTAGACTTATCTGGGTGTGACACATGAAAAATCAGGGTTTTTAAAAAATTGGTCCTTGTGGACAAATGTCTAAATGCTGATCCTACTCATACACTGTATGAATGAGATCTATATTTAATATTGTTATCATCATTAGTAAAAAAAAAGCTTCTGTCTTGGAGAAATCAGGTGGGACTCATGCTTTATTTGTTCTTCCCAATGACAACCCTTACAAACTTACCAGTTCCAACTCACCTTACTGCATAAAGGTTATCACCCACTAAGGTCCTACTCCGTGGCCACCAGCCCAGTTTGCAACTGTGAGGTGCACACAGTACCCAAAATAACCATGGCCCAGGAGACCTTGGGCTGAAGCCATGACGCTCAGAGCAAGAGGTCTCTGACCCAGAGACCTGGTGACTCCAGCACCGAGCTAGGGTCAGCCCTGGGCAGCTGCTCCCCCAGCACTGTGGTGGAGCTCATCCTCTGGACAAGTATCAAGCAGAAGATGCTGCTGGACTGCATGGTGCTGTGGGAACAGGCAGCTATTATGAGTCAGCTGTGGCTTGGATGTGGCTATTTAGCCAAACACATCCTGCCAGTTGTTATGAGGACTGTGGGAACTAATTAATTTGGTGGATCTAAGGCTCACAATACTCTTGGTCCAACCCCAGCTAATGTCTTCTGGGCATTTCAAACAGCACGCTGCAAAAGGCGCACCTAGGGATGACTCAGCATTGTCCTTGGCCACTGAAATCTCAGCTCATTTCTCCAAAATGTTCTTTTTTTTACAATGAAACCCCTTACATTCATTCAGATAAAACCAAGTTCATCGCCACATGATCCGTTAACGTTGTGCTTTTTGCTTTCTTTTCCTATTTTTGTTTTAAATCAACAGCAAAAGTCATAGAAAATCCCGCATGCTTTTGCAATCTAAAAGAGAGAAATTATGCGAAACAGAATAAAGTATAAAACATGCCACTGGTTCATGAACTTCATTATACGAGGAAAGAAAAAAAAAAGAGCCCCAGCAACAGACAGTTGCCATAGCAACTCAAGCATCCAATGCTTGTTTACAAGAGACATCTCCCTATTGTTTCTTAAATCCCTTCCTAAGGATGGCAAATCAAAAAGCAATTGAGCATCAAAAAGGAAGAACAGAGATGTTTGAATAGGAAGTTGAACTCAGTACTTCAAAGGTTAAAGGTTTCTAATAATAGCGATCCACCCTGTGGGGTGGTGGTGGGTTTTTTTTTCCTCTGTTTAGGTTAAATCCCTGCTGTAGCGCTGATTTATACTTAATTTTCACGATGGCAAAAATTAAGACAAAAAGTAAGGCACCAAACCAAAACCTGCCCTGTATAACAACGAGCCTCATTAGTTCTTACAGCCGAGGTGAAAACATGCAAGTACTTAAGCTGCACGTTGTGTTTCTCATTAAAATCCCATAAACAGATTATTTCTTTATGCTATGTCCTAGTTTGTCCGTTGAACAAGACGAAGAATCCAGGAACTCAAAGAGTATCAGTACAAAACCTAAGGATGGTTTATTCCCAGTCCATGAAGGCAGTCCTTTGTCAGAACAAATACTGAGTTACAAGGAGCACATCACCCTTGCTGATAGCATCAATTTGTTTACTAGACTTCTAATTCCTTGGTAAACATAATGGAGATTCTTCTTAATTAATGGCAGATTTCTTGGGGGCAGGGAGATAGAAAACGATATGTTTCCCCCATCTGCCTGATTGGCATTTTCAGCTACGAAAGCTACACCAGAGCTGCACAGACCACGGTGCTAAGCAGGAACGCAACCGCGTTCCGTATGAAGTCTCCACACTTATAAATAGCCCACTGATGCATCTGATCGAGACGCCTCACACAATCTGCTCTCCAGTCATTGAAAACTACACGTAACGTTTGGGGCGTGATTGTACCATTTGTAGAAAACTATAACAAATCCATTCAAAATCAGAATTTGAGAGACAGGCAAAGAGGCTGCGCATGCTTCCGCAGGGCAGGATGCCTCAGATTTTACTGCCTTTGCTGCAGCACATTTTGTTACCTGGTAAAGACTCCTTTTTCCTTAAGGATTTTTTCCAAGATTCACTGATGTTGCTCTTGTCATTACATCCAGTCTCAAAATAGTCATAGGATTTGCCTTTACATTTGAGAGCATGGGTGCCTCTTACAGGTTCACAGTTTAGGGCTGCGCTGTCCCGCTCAGGTTCATTACCTCCTTTCTCGTCATTTGATTTTGCCTTTTCCTGATGACTGTGAGACCTGGCATTAGTGATGAATATTTCATTTGCAGGTATCTGGTCATCACTCCTGTAAGAAAAGGCACTACCAATGTCATAATCCACTTGCTGGGAACAGCTTGGCAAAGAAATAGGGAGGGAGGAGGAGGAAGAAGAGGAAGTATTTTCTGTACTAGCATTAACAGAGTAGGGTAGATTCAAATAGTGACTGCCACACTCCTGATAGAAGCAGCACATGTGGAGCTTCTCGTACTCCTCCTTTGCCATCCGAAGGCGTTTTCTGTACGGACAGTCCTGAGGCACAAACCACTCCTGTGGTGAGGTGCCACTGACGGAGCAGGCGGAGAAGCACCAGTTGTTTTGCATGATGATTTCACCGTGGATTCTCTTCATCAGGTTGTTGATGAGGACGGATCTCCGCAGGTAGACTTCAGGATCATCGATGAATTTCAGCTTTTCCAAAGACATGTAAAGAATATGGGCCCGCTCCTCAAACACCGAGATGGTCTGAAAACGCAAAAGACACGAGATATGGAACCAAAGGCAAGGGGTTTTGTTCCAAGCAAGGAGAAGAAAATGCAGCCAAGTATCCCCCCTGCACCACATTTTTTATTCTCTTTCCGAGGCTCCTAAAATTGGCTTTTCATTTTGCACACCCATGTACCTGGGGACCTGCTTTCTCTTGGCCACAGCACTCACCCAGGTTTAGGAGGTAAGTAACGGAGCACTACACCGCAGAGGCAATCATGGGGCATGAGTCCAGGATGGAAGAGTGAAATCCAGATGCACACATCTGGCTCTTTATTTGCATCTGGGATTAGAACATAAAACTGTTGTGCAGTTTTGATTTTCTATATAAATGGACCCTATTCAATTGTCCCCCGTGGGGCTTTTACAAAGCCCAGAACCCAAGCAAAGGTCCCCTCAGCAACCTTGCAGCAAGTGTCAGAGCATTCCATCCACTGCCCATAGAAGAGGCCCACCAGTGAGCAGGTCTCCATTTGCCAAGCTCCCTTATGCTGCTCTTGCGTACAAACGCACATGCAGGGAGGGAGGAAGGGAGAAACCCATCTCAAAGCATCGCAGCATCTGGAGAGCAGCTGTTGGCCCATGTACTACACCCTGCGCTCTACGGGACCGGTGGGAACGCAGACAGGCAGGGACAAGGTCAGGAAATGAGGAGAGGATAGGGATTTGCAGCAAGCCTGGCTTGGCGCCCACAGATTTGTTCCCCCTTCCGTGGTCCTTCCAGGACTCCTGTTTCTCAGCACTGGCAGCACGAGCAGGTTACTGCCCCCGGGAGGCCCCGGGCTCTGCACTGTAATCGCTACCCTGGGAATCAAAATAAGAGAGGGGGCAACGCGTGCTACTGGAAGCACTACTGACTGATCATCATTTTTAGTAAGAATTGGGTTTGCGTAGGAAGAGAGCAGCACAGCACAAAGAGAGGCTGCTCGAGATCCTCCCCCCCCACCCCATCTGTGGCTTGATCATTCTTCCCTTTCCCACATGGTTACAGCATTTTTGCAGGGTGGAAGTCGTAGCTATGAGGACTGAAAGAGCTTAAAGCACAGCTGCTTTTCACATCCATTCAGCTCTCCTCAGCCCTCTAGCTCTTTCCACAGCCTGGTCCTGTCTGCAGGGCTTAGAAGCAGCACAGCGCCTCGTAAACCCAAAAATTGGCCCCATTTCCATGCGAGTTCACAGCTGAAGCTCTTCTTTGTTAGAGAGAGTAATTTTCTATAATAAATGACTCATTTATAATCATATTAAGCCTATAGGTTAATTTGCATCCTTTATACCTGCCACAGCAACAGACAGCAAAGCCTTAAAAGCCTGGAGCAAACCAGCAAGCCTTGAACTGGGATTCTCCTGGAGACACATCCTGGAGGGCCACCGGTCAGAACAAGTTGTCAAACCACTTCTACTACAAATGTTTGCCAACAGCCCTCTGGAGAGAGGCTCCGGGCCCTCCCATTACACCCTCCACGGGACATTCACCCCAGCACATAACTCCATCTTTACTGCACAGAGGAGGTATAGAAATGTGCCAGAAATTCAGAGAAACCCTCTTCAGAGCTCAGTGCCGCAGAGCTGGAAACGCACTAGTGCCAAAAGGAGGAACGGGTGGCCCAGGGTTGCTGATGTGCTGCACCGCTGCAGCAGCACAGGGTGACACCTGGACAGTTCTAGCACCCCAGTACCTCTACACCTGGGTTCTACGCTGTTAGAAAGGGATAAAGAACTATTCCTCCTCTTCGTGAGGAAAACAATAGCTGATACAAAAATCCAACCAGCTAGCCAAGAGAAAAACCTGGCTGAAATCAGAGTGATGGGAGACACAGTCACTGAGCAGAGCACGTTTGCAGCACCCCTGGTGCTGTTTATTCATTGCTCTGGCAGCAGAGCGGACACCTTCTGGAATTAACAGCGGGTCAGTTCTTCACCTTCCCGGGCAGGTCTTTACCTCCAGCCAAGACTATTGGGAGCTGAAAATTCCTTTGGCTGTTCTGAGGTCCTCGGGAAGCGAGCTCGGCATTACTGCTTGCTTCTCCTCTATGGAAATCCCTTTAGGGAAACAGGATCCCCTGGGCAGAGCTCTCCCGTGTCCCCGGCAGGGATGAGGCACTCGGTTCTCCTCGTGTCTCATGCGGCTGCCTCTGTGACACAGCCACACGCAATGTATAAACTCACTCTGCACCCTGGTCTGGTTTAGCTTTCTGACTCTGGGGCTCTTGTGATACTGCTGCCGGCCATAAACTGTGCTTTAATCAGATTATATTGTGTCCTCTCCATCGCCAATACTGTGTGGGCTGCCACGGGCCAGGTACGACCCAGCGAGGTGAGGCTGGTGTTTCAAGGCACAAGTTGCCTTTAAGCCCATCAGGCATTCACTTCCTTACAGGACTGAATCCTTACTGAAGAAGAGCATCAAATCTCTCATTAAAATAAAGAAGTTAGATTCCAATTCATGCATTCACTGGCCTGGGAAACGTTTGCTCTAATCCCTCCCCTGACAGCTTTCATTAAACAAAAATACTGTTTAATTTACTAATCTGCTCTTTTGGAGTTATTAGCTCCTTAATAAACAGGATTAAATACAGAAAGGAGCTTGGACTCACTTTCCAGGTCATTCTGTTAGTCCAGAGGATCCGTAACCCATTTGGGATACACAGAACCTACTGCTGTTTGCTCCCTTGAAAAAAGTTTAGACTGAGTGGGGAATCGTGGGCTCTCTTTATGCCCTTCTTTTCTGCTGTTCAAAGGCCATCCTGGAGCTGTTTCTGTAGGCATGATACAAACCAGCTAAGAACAACACAATCCGACAAAACCAAACCAGTTACTCGCAGCGTTTCCATTTACAGTTGTTACAAACGAAGGTTCTTTGCTTCTCAAGCAACTCGGTGACAATAAAACAATGCATGTGAACAAGCGACAACTATTTGTTTCTGACCCAACAGCTAGATCATCCTCCTCATTTCAGCCTCCTGGAAACGGCTCAATCGGGTGCTACCAAGCGTCTGAAATTCGGAGTAAAACCAAGGACTGTTAGAAAACATACTTTATGTGCGCAGCTGCTGAGTGGCGGATGAAAATCCTCCTCTTCCACATATTTCCTTTTAAAGTATGTGATCTTGGATGTTGTTACAGGATTTGAAATTCCCCTGTAATGCGATCCTGCGGGCAGTAAATCAGATATGACAAATGACATGCGGTTTGCCGGAGGTTCTCCAAACAAAATACTTTTCATTTCCCTTCCCCGCGCTACACGAGAGCTCCACCGCCTATTGCCACATCTATCTGCGGCCACAGCAATACCCCCTGCGCGGGCAGCGGGGGGGATGCTGCAGCGCGGGGACCCGCTCCCAACACCGGCAAAACTTCCGCTGCGGCTCCGCGGGAGCGTGCGGGGGAGGCCTCCGCGGCCTGCCCTCCCCTCCGCCTCCCCTCAGGCCGGACCCGGTTCTTCCCGCTGGGCGGCCCAGGGAGACGGCGCCCAAGGCCGCAGCGGGCCGCGGGGTCTGTCTCTGGCGAGCTGCGGGAGGGTCCCCTCGGGGGGGGGGGGCGGCAGCGGGTCCTGTCTCCACCTCCGAGTAACGGAGCGACCCTCCCTCGGCTGCCGCTGCGGGACCCGGGCGGGCGGTGCCGCCTTCTTCCCCCCCCCTTCCTCCTCCTCTTCCTCCAGCTCTGGGCCCTGCCCCGCCCTGGGTGAGTCACTCGCGCCCCGAGGGCGAGGCCGGCCGCGCACACCTGTACCGAGCACCCGGGGCAGTGCCGGGCACTGCTCTGCCCTTCCCGAAGGCTCCCGCCTTCACCGCCCCGAGCACTGCGGAAGGGGTCGGGGCATCCTCGCAGGTTCCCCAAACCGGGAGCTCTGACCCTGCCGGAATGCTGGGCCCGGGGACGTGCCATTTCTGTGCCGGTTGCTGTGAGCCTGCTCACGTAAGGCTCAGGGCGATCACGGAAATAACCTGAACGCTTCAGAAGGAAACGAAACGATTTTATTATTGTTTTCGAATTTAGGTTGTGTCTATTTGCGAATAGAGCTGTGCTTAGGGTGGGTACCAGAGGGAAAGAAGGTTGCTTCAACCCAGTCCCCAGCCTACAGAAGGGTTGGGCAGTAACTCATAGCTAAGGACTGTAGGTTTTATTTGAGGTTTGTATGACCAGGTATTAATTGGGATGATCAGTGGTGTGCACTCACTGTGTTAGCATACAGGAACAAGAATGCATCTGATGCACAGATCACAATATTGGTTTTGCTGCTTTCAGCCAAATTCCTTATAGTTAAAATACCTTTTCTAGTGGTAGGAAAGCAAAAAGCACATCATGCAGCGTTGGCAAAGATGAATTCCTAGGGAAAAATAGCAGAGGTTTTGAGAACGTTTGTAAGGTTTTGTAAGTTCAGCTGCTGTCTTCACCCATTCACTGCTGCAGGGCACCTCTGTCAGAGGTTTTTAATAATTTATGGAAAGAAAAGCCCTTCTTTTACAATAATAATGAAATAACTGGATTAGAAAAGAAAATAGGAATGCCAGTGCCTTTTTCACTCTTCATATTAAAGGGCTGCAAAAATATACTGCGTATAATATTTTGTTTATTAAATTGGTGCCAATAAAGTGATAGACTCGTTGCACAGATGGGCCTGGTGCAGTTTTCTCCACCTCATTATGTCAGTACCGCATGTTCTGATCTCTGCTATTTTGATGTTGTCTCTTTTTTTTTTTCCTCTAAGCAAGGCCTTTGCCAGTCTGCAGCTTTTTGCACTGCGTGTGAATAAACTCTGATGAGGAGTTGAGTAAATAATGATTTGAATAATGAGGTAAAAAGCTAGTACTCTAATCAGTCTGGTATTCTGGTACCTCTAGGAAAAGATGTAAGGCCAGGCATTATCATAGCATGTCTCTTCCATGGCCATACTTCTTGCCTTACCCTGTAATAGAAATGTTCTCAGTTTAGTATTAACAAATGTGATTTACCTGTGATACGGATACGTTCGTTTGGCATGAACTTTATGCCTGGAGGAGGATTTTTGGGCATAACTCACTATTTCCACTTGAACTCTAGCCAAAACCAGTTCTGCTAGTTGGAACAAAAAGGTATTACCATGTAAGTATATTGTACTTTGGAACCGCGTGCTTGTCTCCACCTGCAGCTCTCTGGTGTTAAGTGCCATGGGTATGAGCAGCCTGGTCCCCCATTTAAATGACATGAAGAAGAACAAGGCTATTGTCACTACATTTAAGTTGTCTGTACAATATCCAACACACTACTGGTACTTGTCATTGAAATTTCTTAATTGTCTGTGGAGCTTGGAAATGGTTGAAGGTCTCTTTATTCAAAAATTGTATTGGCCTTTAGGAAGCAACAAGTAGCAATGGCAGGAGATGGCCAGAGGAGGCTTAGGCATGGCTTTAGAGAGTGTTCGTTTTATCTGAACATGTGCAGAAAGTTTTGAGCTGAAAGCCAGGGCATCAGGAGATGCAGAGGAGGCTGAAGTTATGTGTTGTACAAGGTCAGCAAGAATATCACAACTATGAAGTCATTTTCCTTTTTCCCTCATTATGTTTGCAGTATATTTTATTGAACTTGTTGTTTAAGCTCTTGTCAGGAAGATTTCACTGTTCAGCTCTTACCAGGCACATTAATTTTCTTATCAGTTATTTAGCAATAGGCTTTGAGGGAACCAAAATAAAAACCCACAACTAATAGAACCAAATGCCTGATAGTGCAGTCAAGCAAGAGATGTTTCTTGCTCTCCATTTAAAGAGTTGATTCCTTTCCTATAAAGAATATCTCCTGGGAGCAATGTCTGCCTGACAGTGAATGCCGTCAACGTCATCCAGATCCTTGGGTCGGTATGTGTGTACCTGAATGATGGAGAAGGATTTTCCATTTGATTTAGAAATAGTAACTTCAAAGCTCTTCCTTTCTGTAATTATAGAACGGTAATTCAAAATACCACTTACCTCATGTGAGCATTTAATTTTGGAATGAATTACCCATCCAGGAATCAAATAAGGTATGTTTGTGCACTGCTGGAAGGTTGGATGACAAATTCAGGACCAGTCTGTTGCTTTTCCTGTTATAATTTGAATGGACTTGCTGACTTGGTGCCTGAGAAGTATGCTTGCATCCCATCTCAACAAATGGGCTTTTACGTTTCTTTTGCACAGTGTAACGTGCAGGTCTGTTAACCCACATCTCTACTTGACTCATTAGGGACCAGCATGTCAAACCAGTAACCACCAGTGGTTTTTTACAGAGTGAAAGTGTTAGTCTGATAGATTCTCATGCTTGCTATAAAGAGAAAGCCAGTACACAAAATCAATGACTTAATTATCAAAAGAACAGGTCATCAGGCGCAGCAGACTTCAGGCCAATGCAGGCTTATTGGTGTTGTCTTGTCAGTTCAATACGTTACATAAGGCAGGGTTTTTTTTCAGTCTCAGTTTTCATTTGATTTCTGCAGACTTTAAACACAGTTGCTTCTGGTCTGTTCTGGCTTTGTCCTAAACAGCTCATCGAGATTGGAAACAATATGAAGCAGATGGGGTAACTGCTGAGTAGTAAGATGTAGTTCTTGAGCTCCTGCAGTCTTCTGAAGAGCAGTATCTGTATGTCTTACTCCTCAGCTGTTACTGATACATAAACCTCCAGTTCTGTGTGTCCATCTACTCCTGAAAGGTCTGTGTTCTGAATTCAAGTGCTGTTCCCAGGATGGTCACACCATCCCCTTCATACTGTGTCTTCCACTGCAAGTAACAAGGTGGTTACAAGCTAATGTATTTTACAAGTTCCTAATACATCTCAGCCTTTTGTCTACACAAAGCTTTTCTGGGGGAGGGAAATAAGCACTTGTAACGTTTAGTACCTGCATACATGCTGTTTAGCATTTGTAAGAGAGATTGAAAGAACTTTAGGCTGTATGGGAGGTAAAGAAAAGTAATAACTCACATTTTGAGTGTGGGATTTAGGATGGTACAAATTTCTGGCAGCTGCTGCTGTCGGCTGTGACTGCTGGTGGTTGGTGTTCCTTATTGTAACTAGGATCCAGCCGCTTCCTTTTGGAAGGCTACTCCGTTGTGGTTTGAGAGATTCTTAAGAAGACAGTGTCTTAAGAATTTGAAATGTATTAATACATCTGAGAATCTTCTGCTTAGAATGGGCAACTTCCAGGACTCCTCCATGGCTGTGTTCTGCACATGTCTACTCCTTTTTCCATCTTCCCTCTTTTCCCCTTGCCAACATGGCATGGCTTCCTTAGTGCTAGAATAGATCATTCCTGTCGGCCTTCTGTTCATCACCTCTGTATGTATTGCTCCTAGCTGCAGGTAACCTTTGTTAGATGGCTTCTGTTTGTGGCCTAGGAGTATTTTTAGCTCTAGGCTTTGCTTGTTTCAAACTGTGGCACACTGATCCATTGTTAGTGTGGCTTTCATCTCCTCTGTGGGAGGGACCAGTTATAACTGATAGTTGCTTCTTTGCCTTTTCAAACATCACTCCTTTCCTTATATCTTTTTTCCTTCTGGCAAACACTTCCCTCTTTTGGAGCTCAAGCCAGCATAGCTCTGCAAAGCTCTCTCCAAGCTTCTAACAAGGTAAGCAATGGAGAATCAAAACAGGATTTTAAGTGTTCTTTTATGCAGCACCCTGTGAACGAAATCATGGCAGGCTTACTGTCAATTGCAGGAATTTTGGTGTGGACCATTATTTTCTTACTGCATTTAACTTCTGCTAAATCCATATTGTTGAATAATGCTTTATGTTTCATAGCAAACCTCCTAGCAGTGCAGGTATTAAGATGAACTAAACAGCTCAAGCCCTTGCATACTGAATTTTTATGTCACAACAAAACCAGTGAAGTTCTGAGGACCTCCATGTTCAGTAATTGGCTTGAGTTACATCTAAGATGTGCATAAATTAGATTACTGAAGAAAGTTGTTTGATGAGAAACAACGTTCTAATGCTTTGTGCTGGTATTTTGCCTGTATAATTCATATGTTGAACTGGTTTCTGGATCTCTTTTATCCACTAGGTCTTTATGCCCTTGCAGTTCCCTTTGTGATTTCCTTCATGTGTCCTTATATGAACCCATTGACTGTCCTGAACTGACTTGCATCTAAAGATAAATATGTCAATGAGCTTGATAAAACAAACTGCACCATTTCTAAACTAAACTATAATGTTTGTAAACGGAATTCTGCATGAATGACTCGTCTAGGAATCAGACCACTATTGGCAAAGTGCAGATCAAAGGCAAAACTGACCTTTCAATGGCAAAACGTAAACTGCGTTGGAGTTACTCACCTCTGGACTTCCACAAGGAGGCTTTTCCTACGTAATAATCACATTCCATAAGAAGAGAAGATAAGACAGACGCAATAGAAATGCTTCTAGAAGCTGTGCGGACCATGAGGAAACTTGAACTGCTCTGAAAGGGTTTTGTTTAAGTGTCCTGTTATTTAAAGTTGGCCCTTGTAATGTAAAAGTTATTCTTCAGGTGTACTTTGTTCATGCTCAGATTATAGTGGGAGGGTAAAGAAATGCCGCTCACAACTGCTGCCTGCATTAAGCACATAGTCTAGGTTTAGTGCTGAGATAAGAGAATGTTTATGAGGTTCAGCAGACCCCACAGTGAAAAGTGGGATGCTTCTGTCAGCGGTAAATGGTCTGATGGTTTCCTGAGGCTTGTCATATGTTGGTACTACGATGTCCTTCAGAGCAGGGGAAAAGATGCACATCACAAATTCCACTTACCCCTTCCTGTCCTCAGGAATTACTCTTTTGATAATTCTGCAGAAAACAATGATAATACAACATGCCCCATGGTAAAAGCCTCCTGGGGAAAAGAGAGCGAAATTAATCATGCCTACTTCTTCCTACAGTCAGCTTGTCTTGCCAAGGGTTTTGATATGAAGTCTGTGTGTCACTTTTAAGGAGGTGCTAGAATCCACTAGTTTTAATGTAGTATTTGAAATTGGACTAAACTACGGCCCAGTTTTACTTAGGAGTGTACAAGAGGTCTCTTTCTAGGAGGGTGGTTTTAGTTTTGCATATCCTTACATGAGTGCCTTACGTGGCTGAATACATTGGACTAGATTTACAGAGCATCAAACACAAGCAGGAGTGAGTGTGACTTGCAGGCGTACAGCTGGTAGGACATTTGGTTGCTGGGTTTACTTGAGCTTTCATGGAAAATAACACTTTTTATCTTGGGTGATTATTTTTGCTAAGGTGTAGTATTTCCATCTGGAGGGATTGAATATGCTCATCTCAAAAGAATTGTATAGTTGGGACTCCAGCCTTGGCAGTAGAGTATTCTGAAGCTGCTCATGCACACAATGGAAATTTGGGGCTGCAGCTCATTGTCCTGGTTCAGGTTTTAGGATAGGGCACTGGTTTCTTTGTGTGATAAGTGTGGTAGGTGATACTTGGATTAAAATACAAGCTGAACAGCGTGTGCGAGACATTCTCCATCAGGAACTTGTCAGACTGGGATCTGCAAAGGAGAGAGCCAGGAAAAAGACTACAGAAACCACTTTCAGCCTGTTGGTTCATTATAATAGGGCTGTAGATGTTTGTCTAATGAACAGAAGTCTATGAACAGCAGTTGTAAACTTACTGTTCTTGTTTGCTTTTTATTGTTCTTTTAGTTGTTTTTAGGCTGTTGGGTCTCAACGTGAAAACGTCTTACCTTGGACATTGAGTGTCCTGGTTGGGATTTAGGGAGTAGGAGAGGAACATTGTTGTTCAGTACTGACAAGAATAAATTGGTCTGTCCCAGTGTGAACCCACACACCTAAAGAAACCCTACAGATGAATTAGGGATGTTTGGACGTTCATGAGGTATTGAGGTCCACTTACTTCGATAAAGACAAAGAAACTTGTTTAAGTTCTGTGAACCTGACCCTAGATGAGTATAAGGTTGGAAACTCGACGGCTGAGTTAACCTTATGTTAGCATTGTATTGCAGAAATAAGCAACACTGAGGCTGCCTCACTGACATGTTCTTTACTTTGTTTTTCATTGCTTAAGCTCTCCAGGGGCCATGTAGTCATGTGATGCGTTTTTCTTGGCTTTAGTTACTAAACTGCCTTATCGGAAGCGATAAACAAGTTGTTCCCATGTAAGCAATTAGTTTTGCAGTAGTGACTATCATGTGGGCTGCGTCCCCTTTGCTTTTTTGGGAATGTCGGTGTTATTTAAAAGGTTTTGAAAAGGTGAGCCTGCAGCCACCCTTGTCATGGAGAATAATCTATTGTATGTACATTGGTGCATGTATTAAAACCCTGTTTTCTGACAACAATATAAATGTACTTTCCATAGTTGCCAACAACTACAGCTTTCCTGGGTATGGTTTATTTTAAACCCACAGAAACATCTCTTGTAGTGTGCCGGAGTCTCCAGTGTGAGGAGGAGCTGTCCAGGGCTTCAGTGCTCCTGGGGAGTTGCTGCTGTTTAATAGTGGAGGGAAAACCAACTAACCAAAAAATCAAAACACAGCCATACGTGATGGTGTCTGGGTTAGAACATGCAGTGTCTCCCAAGCTGAGTATGGCCAGTATAGGAAAGGGAAGACATTTACATAAGGAACATATTGATATGCTTAATGCCAATATGAATTTTGCTACATTTCGAAGAATAATGCTCATGTATTTTCAGGATTGTGATTAGTCATTAGCACACAGAGAAATTATGCATATTTGGCAAAAGGTCAGGTAAATTCTGAAAAAGAAACCCGTTGTATTACTTTCTTAGAATTGATCATTTCCCACTTAATGGTGACTGAGTTCTGCTTCACGCTTCAGCATGAACTTCAATGGTGCAGACGATCAAAGAGACTTTTTCTCTTATTTGTGTTCCCCACTGATTACAGGAGAGCCATGGATAAAAGTGAGTTGGTACAGAAAGCCAAACTGGCTGAACAGGCTGAGCGTTATGATGACATGGCTGCTGCTATGAAGGCCGTCACTGAGCAAGGACATGAACTGTCCAATGAAGAAAGGAATCTACTCTCAGTTGCCTACAAGAACGTGGTTGGTGCCCGTCGCTCGTCCTGGCGTGTCATTTCCAGCATTGAACAGAAAACAGAGAGGAACGAGAAGAAACAGCAGATGGGAAGAGAATATCGTGAGAAAATTGAGGCTGAATTGCAGGATATCTGCAATGATGTTCTGGTAATAATCCAACAGCAAAAATAACAGTAGTTGGTACTGCAGCATTCTTCAGAGAGGCTTAAAGACTCTTGTGCTGTAGATACTGCAGCACCTTAGCAAGGGAATAATTATGCATAGCCTCAAGCCTGAGTACAATTCTAGCTCTTAAGTCACCTAGTTTATTTCTTAGGGAATTTTTTATAACAGAGTTTGTATTTTTTCAATAGAAAAAAAGCAAACAAGGTAGTGTTGGAAACCCCTGGATGCTAGCTAGGGATCACCAGGAAAAGAAATTTGAGATGTGGGACACTGGTATGCGTCCTCCCTACCATTTAAATTCTTAGATGCTGACATTCTGAGGCGTGTTCAGTACTTCTTAGGATGGAGAAGGTGTGTATTTCTTCCCCAAACTGGTTTTGCTATTTTTTTTTTTCACTTAGACAAGAGGGATTCTTTTCACTGCTGTTCTGTTTGCTAAAGATCAGTCGAGCAGTTGCTGTCAGTACTGTCAGTCTTCACATCTCTGGATGCGCATGTGCTGACCATCCACCGTTCAGCTTCTCAGCTGGAACTGCAAGTAAATCAGGGTTTTTTGTGGGTAATTTCATTGCGCTGTATAGGATTCAGGTTTGTGGCAGCAAAAGTGACCTGACTCATGGTAATGTCAAGCCACTGCTATTCATTAGCTTGGTCGTGGACACAGGTTTGTTTCAGTATGCTTCAAGAAAGATCCTTGCAGTCTTAAGCCACAAGATTCTGCAGGAGCAAATTGTGGGTAGCCTCAACAGAGGGAGTTTTCTGCTTTCCAGGGATTAGGTTACCGGTAATTCTTCTTTTGTTCTGAGTTTAGACAACAGTAGGCAAAGTGATTAGCGTGTGAGTATGTATCAGTCATTGTGAAAACATAACAGTTTGTGCTTACCATTGTAATGGAGGCTGTTTCAGACATTATGACTTGGAAAAGAAAAAAAAATTATATTTCCTTTCTCAGGAACTCCTGGATAAGTACCTTATTGTCAATGCCACGCAGCCAGAAAGCAAGGTCTTCTATTTGAAAATGAAAGGCGATTACTACAGATACCTCTCAGAGGTGGCATCTGGGGACAATAAGCAAAGTAAGTAGAGCTGAAATCTCTCATTCTGCTGGGGGCTGTGCAGAATAAAGTATAAAAAATACTTGTGTTCTTTTCCCCATAACATGAAGTATTTATTTCATTTGGCTGCTGCTCTCTAGCATTGAAGATGTGCAGTGCAAGTCACTTTTAGAGAAAGGCTTCATTGCAGTTAATAGGCATTCATCAAACTTGTCAAATTCTGTGTGCAGCCCCTAACCTCAGTGACTGATTTTCAAGCATATTTGTCAGTATAAAATCCTGTTCCTGGAGAATGTGGGTTTTTTCTCATGGAAAACACTTTCGTATCTTGTTTAAACTATGAATTTAGCTCTCAACTTTTCACTGCTTGCAAGCTTTATGAATGCAAGTATGGGATACTGGGTTGCTGAGTCCAAAGCCAATTAACCCTGAAGTGGTAGAGCAGTACTGAACTGTGCCTGAATTCATGTAGTCTGTCTTGCAAACTCAGTGTGAAATGCCCCTCTAGAGCTTGTTGTTACCCATTAGCCAGGAAGAAACTGTTGTCTTTCCTCAGAAATGTAAAACTGAAAATACAGTTTATAACCCAGGTGTTAAATGTTTCCTTCAGTTTAAACAGGTAGTTTAGATACCTCTTCCCTGTGTGATTTTGTCTGAATTTATTATTCAGGACTTCTGCTTCCTCAGCTAGACTGAACGCAAGTGTTTAATCACAGTATACTTTGACTTGGGTAGAGCTTCTGTGCATTCAGATTGCTTGGGATTTATTTGGAATAAATTCCAGTTTAAGTCTCTGTAAAAATATTGAACTATTTCTGCCTTAATAGTTCAGCCAGTGGTAGGCTTTTATATCTAAGTGCACTGAAAGAAGCATCTGTGCATATGAAATTGTATGAATTTTTGGTGGCACAGTAGTCTAGACCAAGACTCTAATAGCTTCCATCATGAAGTCCATGATGTATTGTGCATTAATATGATTGTAATTGCTTCTTGCAGCAACGGTAGCAAACTCGCAGCAAGCTTACCAGGAGGCATTTGAAATTAGCAAGAAAGAGATGCAGCCAACACACCCCATTCGACTTGGTTTGGCTCTAAACTTCTCTGTCTTCTACTATGAGATCCTAAATTCTCCTGAAAAGGCCTGTAATCTGGCAAAGACGGTAAGCAGACTCTTCATATTGCCTATTTTTTTGAAGCCTAAGGAGATAATTACATGGTTACAGTAGCCCTTTTATAGGTTATTATGCTTTTTCATTATGAGTTCCTTAAAAATGCTGGCATCTTTATTGTTATCCTAGTATGTTTTCAGGTAAGTTAGCTATACTAGCTAAGCTTTAGGTAAAGCTGATTTGCTAGCACAATTGATCCAGTGAAAGGGAAAACAAAGTGCCTCTTCTTAACTCTTTAATTCTCTTAGAATGTGCTTGTATCACATTCGAATACACTTGGATTCATTTAGCACTTCTAAAGTGAAGCATTTAAATTTGGTCACTTCACACATATATGAAGAGTCATCTTTGTGACTACAGTTGTAGCCCTAAATGTCCTTGTGTATCCGCGTGCATGTGTGCCTCTGTCTACAGAGGCAGAAAAGACTGTGTGATGGGTTGTGCCAAATAAATAGCTAGTCATTCTTTTTCTTGGCCTTCCCCTAAAGTAGGATCAGAGCCTTTTAAATGGAGCTTTTTGCATCTGTGAAAATTGTCTGGTAGTAACCTGAATAATACAGCATTAAGTGAATCTTTGTGTTCTTAAAATGCACTTGGATAATACCTTGTAACAAGGAGTGATGTTTTGCTGTGTGAAACGCTGCTGCTGTTCCTGCTTTTTCAGTTAATGTGCTTACATTGGTTTGAAACCTGAATGAAGAAATAGCACTTATTCATGGCTCTCGGCACTCAGGCTTGCAGCGTGGGATTTCATGTGTAGCAGATCAATGGAAGGAATGGCTTTATGAATCTCTAGTGGAACATATCTGATTTCCTGTGCTGTTTTGAAAAGAAGTCTAAAACCTTCCACCCCACCATCAAAAACCCCTTTTCTTCCTTTTTCCTGCCTGTTTACTCATGTACAGTATATATCAACTTAATGGTATCTTTGTCTTTTACTGCCAATTTATACCAGCAAGACCTTCATATTTAATGAAAGTATTGTTTTGAAGTGTTGTTCTTAAAGCTGACTTCAAGCTGCATGAATCATTCTTCAGTGTGGCAAAGACTGTACTTGCCTTTTCAATACTCGATGTTGGCATGGTAGTGAAGTCGTTCTGCGCTTTAACCTGGACCCTGAAGACTTCTGTTTTCCCACTGGTTGTCTGGTGATCTGGTGCTCACTTTGGTTTATGTTTGTTTTTTTTCTTTCTGTTGGTGGAAAAGAAATATACTGGGAGGTTTTGTCACAGAATTTGAATAGTTGAATAGTGAGTGATGTGGCAAATGTGTAAGCTGTGCGTAAGCATAAGTAAATCCCAGAGCAGAGTGTGAAAGAGCTGTCTTGCATATTTGTAGGCGTTTGATGAAGCGATAGCAGAGCTGGACACGCTGAATGAAGAGTCTTACAAAGACAGCACGCTGATCATGCAGCTGCTTAGGGACAACCTCACTGTAAGTATCTTGGGCAAACCACTCCATTGTGCACTCTTAGCCTGCTGGACTCTTAAGTGTGACTGGGCATCAGACAACTTACATAGTTTTGTGCCATTAAAAGCTTTTTCTGAGGTGTTAACTACATGTGCTAACTGCAGTGCTGTTTGTAACCAGACCAGTTAACTTGCTTGTTTAAGCCACAAATCACTTGTTAACTGCTATAGCAAACTCAGAATCTTCTTGGTAGCACAAAGTGGAGTTTGTCTGTTTGCAATAGCCAGCTTTATATTGACCTTGCAAACTTCTGCTGCCTTTTTGTTTGTTACCCTCTATTAATTTTCTAGTTCATTATTCTTTAGCTTTAACTGTCGAGTTCTGTATTGCTCTTAGCTGAGAAAATTGCAGGGTTGCTGCTCATCATGCTGTCTTCCCTTTTCTGACAGTTGTAATTAACTGCATGCTTTGAGTATGAACATGTGTTTGTATTTTCTTACAGCTATGGACATCGGAAAACCAGGGAGATGAAGGGGATGCTGGGGAGGGAGAGAACTAATGGCTGTCACGCTTCACTATATGTTCAATGTCACCCTGTATCCTACACATATATCCCTTTGTGCGACAAGCAAAAAGAATAGTACATCGACTTTCACAACCTCAACGTAGCAAAAACTGTCTGTGGGGTAAAACCGGTTGGTTGGTGTTTTGTGTACTTCAAACGGAGGTCGGTTATTACAATGGCATTCCGAACTTTCCTATTAGGAACATTTCCAGTTACGATTACCGTGTTTATATTTTTAACTGAACACTGTGATTATGGGTTTTGTGATTGCAGTTGACTTTACAAAACTCCTATTGGTAGAAAAGTAGACATCAATTATGGAAACTCCGTCGAGCTTCAATTTGGCACCAAAATAGTCGAAGTACAATTCTGTTGTAAAGTTGTACAGAAAGTTATAGAGAATCTGTTGTGACACTGGGGCATGGAAAGAAAACAATCCAGTATATGGCATTCCAGTTAGTGACACTGCTATGGGTTAGTTTAACAGGCACACTCTGTAGACATTTGTAACCAAGTTTGAGGCACCGCTTCCAGTCAAAAGCTCACTTTGTCCATCCTGTCTTTCTGGGGATGGGGTTTGTTTTGGGGAGGAGGGTAACGGGGGGGAGTTAGCAGCTTGATTTCCAAACTCTTTACACTGGCATATAGCTGGGATTTGGCTTCTAAAAGTGCTTTCATGCTCATACAACATGCATGATTCAGCCCCTTCCCACAGCAATAACATACCTTATTACACCTTAGATAGTCTTCAGTAGTGAGGATTCTTGGTTCACTACCATGGACTTGCAATAGGAGAAGATTCAATTTTTTGAATGGCCTTATTAGTTTGGATGATACCATGAAGTGATCTGCCACTTCTGCATTACTTTACTCTTAGATGAATCAAAATCTCCATGGTATTCCCATTTTGAATTTATCCTGAGAATTTCTGAAGTAATCCACTGAGCCACCTTTCAGTTCCCTTTATAGCAGTTTTTCTCCCACTGGACTCTGTTCATCCTCAACCCTCTCACGTGTTAAAACTCCATTAAAGCAATTTTGGACTCCCACATATGCGTCATCCTTTCTTTGATTGTGGGTGATGTCAGGATGGTGGGTGAGACCTGCTCAAGGACAGGTTTCTTGGATGTTTGAGTGCTGACAGGGCTGGTGCAGTCTTCAGCTCTTGTCTGCTGTTTTTGGTAGTACCAGGATCTGGCTCAAACATTCAGGATCTCCCATTGATCATACTGGAATGCAGACCTACACATTCGTGACACTTGTAATATTTGAGCTCCAAACCTCACCTAGTTATATTTCAAACATGTCCCATTAAAGAAAACCTAATGAGGGTTGCGTGAATAATGCAATGGAAAAGATTAGGGATAGTCACCCATCGGTCTCGCGGTATCATCCCCTCCCTTCACATTCCACTTAGGTATAGGCTCCATCTGTTTGTCTCTCCATCCGTCTGCTGAAGAGAATTTCATGCACTGATTTTAAAACTCCCCTCTACTAGCTGAACAAATTGTGCAGTTAATACTTGGCGCTTGATAAACGCAGTAGTGAATGTGGAACCGAGCCTGTCTGTATATCTGGTAGCTCTTTTCGCTTTGTTTTTACTGACCAGTATTCTGCCTAAAGTTTGCTTCTGTGACGGTTATATTGCCTAGCACACACGTGGTTGTGAGAATAGTATAGCAAAAAGAAATACCTGGTTATTGATGTACTAGATTTGTGTATGTCTTTTAAACAGTTCTAGTTTCACCTTACACAAAATAATCAGGAAAAGTGTAAAAGAATTCAGAAGTGAATAATAAAAAATTTTATCAGTTGTTTGTGCCTCTTTTCTTTGCTCTGTTGGTGCCAAAACCCCTGGGGTTGGGAAATCACTTACATTAAATGCTCAGCTCTTGGATGGTGTGAATTGATTTGTGGTTTCCAAACGCTTCATTACTCAGTGCTTTGCAGAGAGACTTCCCCACACGCAGCATTAGGCCAGACTAACTGGCTGCTGATCGAGTACTGATCTGTCCTGTGCCATGGCTTTACATGGTGGTCCCTCGTTATATCCGAAATCACTGCTATGTTGTCACGTTCTTCATGCTTTAGGGACTTACCTGCTCTTAAACCACTTCATCGTGTTCAGGAGCTCCCAGTCTGACCTGTGCTGATGACATTGTCAGCTCTGAGAACAAAAACCCCAGGTCCTGCTAAGCTGCTCCTGTTCGTGGGGCTTCCAGTGAACATCTCCCATCTTTATGTCTCTTTGAGGGGAAAATGACCAGTCTAGGAGGCTGATCAGCATTGGGGACCTTTGCTGATCCTCGGCTCCGCAAAGTTGAGGAAATGCTTGTAATTTTGAGGCAATTCTGTCCTTTTTGGGAACGGGGGCTCTAGCTCCATGGGAGCCTGGATGTGCTCCACGTGTTTAACTGATGTAGTCGGTGCTGCTGTGGCTTCACATTGCCTGACCTCTGGGTGAGGCAGCCCCGTGTGGGAAACCACCAGAAGGCTTTTCCGAAGGAGAAGCTGCTCCTGATGGTGCTGCTGCCCCTTCCCAGAGTGTGGAGTGGAACTGAGTGACCACAGTGGGATGGGGTGAGTGCTGCCTGGAGCAGGCTGCTGTGTCTCCGCAGCAGCATTAAGGATTCAGTGGTAGCAGATGAACTGCCTTTTCCCATGGTATCCAGCAGCCCCCTTCAGCTGAAGTCAACACAAGTCACTCATCCTGCTGCAACTCCTTCCTCGCTTCAAAGCGCAGAAGCAGAGGTCCATGTCCAAGGTACAAGTGTAGCTGAAACATGGAGGTGCTGGTGACAGGGACCCAGCACAGCCCTGCAAACACTGGAGGAGCTGCTGGTGACACTGCCCTGCCTGCCCTGGGCCTTGTCAGCTCAGCAAGCTGGTTAATGACAAACCATCACCCTTCTGCATGCAGCACAGCTGGGGTGTGATCTCAGTGGATGGAGGTGACCATGCAGCACTCATCCAGACACAAAGTGATGGTAGAGGGTGGGTTACAGATCCCGTGGGCCCCCGCTGGATGTCGAGGGAGCGTCTTTCAGAGTCATAGAATCACAAATCAACCGGGTCGGGAAAGACCTTTAAGATCATCAAGCCCAGCTATTGCCCCAGGACCTGCGAGGTTTGGGAGGGCATAAAGCCCAGTGACGATGGGTTTGCTCTGAGCTGCCGGTATCTTGCTGGTTCCTGCCGCATTGCTTAACTTCAGGGAATTACCTACCAGGACCTGCAGGGGGGTTCCCCAGAGCGGGCGGGCGGGACACGCACCCGCAATTGCTGTCAACGTCCAGGGACAAAGCACAGCACCGGCACCCTCCGGTTCACCCCAAACGACACGAGAAGTGCAGGCGGCCCCGGCGGGGATTGGCAGAACGAGGAGATGGAGCCGCTCACCCCGCGGGGACATCGCTGCCCGAACAGAACCGAACAGAACGGAACAGAACGGAACCGAACGGAACGAAACGGAACGGAACCGAATCGAACAGAACAGAACCGAATGGAACGGAACAGAACAGAACGGAACCGAAACGAACAGAACCGAACGGAGCCGAACAGAACAGAACAGTAGAGAACAGAACGGAACGGAACCGAACGGAACCGAACCGCAGGGCGCGGCTCGGGGCGGGACGGG
>JASSUY010034604.1:0-39437 GCA_032466535.1 Forpus xanthops
TCTCAACCTGTGGGAGTTGCATTCTTTTGATTCTCCTTCTCATTTCCCCGGGACTGGGGAAGAAAGAGGGGGGGGGGGGGTGCGCAGAACTGTTTGAGGGGCCTCAAACCACGACATTATCCCTGAGACATGGTCTGTTCTCTGTGTGGGCTCTTTCAAGCGGTACAGTGGTGAGCAGAGGGCAAGCAAGCAGTGGTGTTGTCTCACCTGAGAGCTGGCTGGCCATTCTGCGCAAGGTAACAGGTGATGGCTTGAGTGGCGTTGAGCCTTTTTCCAAAAACATCAGCCCATCCGCTGTGTGTCTCTGCTCCGATTCCTTGAGCCTTCCCAGAGGGTTCTTAATAGCAAAGTTCTGGGCATAGCGTTCCAATGGATCATCAAGAGAAGTGACTTTTCCTTCCTCCCACATCTTGTACAACATAATGGTGGGAAAGATCTTGGAGATGCTGGCAATTCTATTAAGGAACAAACATTAATGGAAATTAAGCGTTAAAACCCCATGGTTTGAGAGGAAGATGAGATCACCCAACTGACTTACTGCCTGGAGCTTTGCATGCTACATCTTTGCTAACTCAAAAGGGAATGGCTAAAATGCAAGGAGCTTGAATTAATACCCCTAGTTCTGGCCTTTATGGACTTCAACATAAACTTCAGAGGCACATCGCCGGTAGTGGAGTGGGCTACAGATCTTTGTCTGCTCATTTAAGACTCATAAAGTGTCATTTTTGTAAATTAGTGCTTAGTAAATACCACAACAAATTGCAAGTAGTTTCTTAGAATTTTAAGGTTAAAATGTCATAAAGGTTTACAGTTCATATTCAGAGTTTTTACTGGGGGGGGCTTCAGAACAGTGTCAGATTTACAAAAGGCATTCTGGAGTAAGACTCTGGTTCCATATCGTTGGCTTTCAGAAGTGGGATCATGATTAAGAGGGATGGCCAGGCGCATCCGTATTGTGCCCTTAGAGGTAAAATTTGTGGACCAACGCATGACAGCCTAGAGTGAAAGCATTTACCAAGACTGTTTTAATTAATTAAGACCAAAAGGCAGAGGATCAGATACTGGGGTACCTCCAACCACAAATCATGATGACTGGTGATAGGATTTCTGCTATCAGTCGTCATGTTTGGCTGTTAACTGAAAGGCTGGTGTTTCAAGCCCTCCCAGAGTTGGGTTCTCCTATGCCTGCCAGTGGCAGGGGCTTAGAACTACATGACCTTTAATTTAAGGCCCCTTCCAAACAAAATGATATCTTGATGTACAGAGGGGGAAAAACAGGTAATCACAGCTGGTGAAAATTTCCTAAACCGTATATTCTGAGGACAATATTTGACAGTAAATGTGCACCTGATATGTTTCATATACAGAACTGTCATAATGCACTGAAAATAGACCTTTAAAGGAAGAAAACACTTCCTCTGTTTTGGGTATTTTTTTGTCACACGCTAAGAGCTTGATTCTGTCTTCATCTAAAAAGTAAAGGTCAATATGGTTTCACTGGGAGATGTAGAAGTGTAAAAACAAGATCCAAAGGAAACAACTCAGTAAGCCACAAGCACATGGTTATTTAGGGTCTCAATGAAGCACTGTCTCACATGTTTTCACAGAAGAGGTTTCTGCGGTGGATCTGAGACAGCAGAAGATGAGGTTTGTGACAGTGGTTCTATGCATTTATCAGGTATGTGTATCTCCTTTTTCTAGCCGTCAGGCCTGTGATATGCCTGTCTCACCTATAAATAGTGTATTCATTGGGCACCACTGAGGAGGGGTCCGAACCATTCTTCTTCCCGAAGTTGCCTGTCCAAAGCACAGTGTCATTGTAGATAACAATGGCAGACATGGCAGGGAGACCAGAGCTATGAATCTTTTGGCGCAGCATCATATCTACCTGGAGAATGGAGGGAAATGATGAATTTCCAAACCAAGAGTCTTACAATGCGTATAGTCTGTTACAGGAGGCAGAAGAACCACACCATCAGCCCTCCTTAATTCCAAGCACTTGAGAGTGATTCTTCCAATGTATTTCACCAAAAGAAAACATTCTGACTGTACTGTTCTGTTCTTTTGAATTGCTCATGCTGAATTATTCATTATCTTTCTTTCAATCTATATGTCCACCATAGAGGAGAATGTAATGCCTAGGATGCTTATGGAATTAAAACCAAATGCTAAAACATATAATGGTAATTTCTTCATTTTTATATTGTACTGTGCACATCTGTTGTTTACATTCAAAGATATATGAGAAAACGATCCAGACTTATCAAGTATCCCATGGTACTTTTCATGCCATGAAACATGCTGTGGGATAGCTCTGGTAACTCAGCAACTCGTGAATAAAAGGCATATGATAGGGAGTGTCCTGTCAGAGCATGGTTGTCCTTACATTCCATACAGTCATGCAGGAAATAATGCAGTATTTCTTCATTGTAAGTAGAGCCTACCAGAATCTCAGACAGTGCTAATGTTTCAGAGACAGTATATCATATTGAAGAAAAGCAGCTCTCTCTCGTTCATATGCAGGTGCCCTTCCTCTTCTCCTTTCCCTTCATGCAGTTCCTTATAGTTACCTACAAATAGCTTCTTAAGTTTTTAATGACAGCATGGGGAAAGCCAGCAAAGCAGTAAAATAAGGAATTGGCAGGCATTGATGAATAGGAAGTTACATTAGTCACTTACTTCCCAGGATATGAGGGCTGCCGATAGTATATAAGATGCCAAAAGCTGCCATTTTCTGCTTATGTATGATCTCCACACCTTCTGATGGACAATGTTATGTCATTATAGCTTACCTTTTGGGTAAGACAACTGCATATTGACCTGTTCTGTAGGTTCAGTGAAGTTTCAAATGCCCATTTTCAGATTCACACGTTCTCCACTTCCTTGATTTCCCACCTCCTTCCCCAGAGACACTATGGAGCAAACTATTCTCCCCTTTACACCTTCAGAAGAGCAGTCAGAAACTCTCTCCCTCTCTTCCCTTCCCACTGACCTTCTCCAATGCATCCTTCAGAATGGGGATTGGGTGATCCAGGGGTACTGGTTCAGGATAGCGGGGGCACATCTGCACAGCTTCTGATCTCACTTCCATCACAGATGGGCCTGGAAGACATTTCAAAGGTACAATATATAACTTCAATAGACACACTAACAAGCTTTAATCTCATCCAGCAGTCAGCACTAGCTTTCTTGCTTGTGTTGTCCAAGGCTGAAGGACAGTTCTGCGCAGGAAAGAGATAATCATGGATTGTTTCTGTCTCAAAACTTGAAGAGGGCACTGTGCTCTGTTATTGCTTGTTCCAACATGGTTTGGACGTGGGATGGATAGGAACTGCAGTAGGCTTCAACTGACTGTAACCTGGAAGAGTAAGGAGCTGGGACTATAGGAGGCTCTGTAGGGTACTTGATAGTGAGTGTAGACCCCTGCCTGTGTCTACGGTAAAGTCTGAGTTTGGGTTTAGGACAGAGTTGTTCCATGCATGCCATAACCTTAGAAAATAGATGTAGAAGTGAACTGAATTCTGACACTGTAGCAGTCGATATGCTGCATACCTAGTGTATCAGCTGTCTTCTGAATTAGCTGTATCCTGCATATGCCAGAGACAGGTCTTAAGTTTCTGTGGCAAGCAGAGACCTTTCAACTCAGTGAGAGATGGGAAATCTCTTACTCGGAGGCACTGTTTTCCCAGTTGATCCCAAGGTGTTCATAAATATAGTTGCTCTGCTCTGTAAGCTGTAAACAAAATGTTTCTTCTCACTTACCATCTAAGCACGAAGCACTAGAAATACACGAGAAGAGAAATGGTACTATGAAAACTTTGAGATGGATGAGGATTCACACACAAGAGCCCATAGGCAGCCTCTAATATTCTGTGATAAAACCTTGGGTCTGAAATCTTTTCAGACAATGGTCTGTGAACCAGGGACTTGAGCCAGTTCACAGATTTTAGACTGTGGGAATAGGAAAGGGAGAACCCATAAGCTGAAGCACATGGTGAGGTGTAAACCAAAACGTATTGTAAACTGGAGTGACTTTTACAGCAGGATGCTAAAGAGCAGAATAGAGGATATAAATTGTCTGCTTGGTTTATCAGTTAGCCTACGTTAGTGCCAGAAGTAATGGAGCTCCTCTGGATGCCAACAGAGTTACGTGGTGCTCCATTAACCCAGTGTTCATCTCCTCTCTGTCTTTGCACCAGCCAGCAGGAACCAAAATCATGTGCTGCTTGAGGAAATGCTCTCTGAAGAAAAGTGTCCACATGGGGAGAAACGCATTTATTGGGCTCAGAAACTTCTGTGCCAAACCATGACCAAGATTAAGGATGGCTACTTACTGGGTTCTACCTTGGGAAGGCTGTACTGCCACAGAAAGCAGCCCGTCATTGCAACAGACAACAGGAAGAAGAAGATGACCAACACATGAATCCACTTCACCTCCATAACAGCGAGCTTGAGGAAACTCCGACTGCCGGATGCCTGCTGTAAGTAGAAATGATGTGATCTCAGAGAGAGAAAAACTGCCTCTCGTGCATATCAGCTATGTGAAAGAAACACACTACATTGGAGAACAAAGTTACTGAAGAGACATGGACTAATTCCAGTCCTACTGTGACACACAGCTGGGTGTACTAGCCTACATTCAAATAACTGGAACCAGAGATGACTTGTCCTCTATCAGTGTTTACAAGATGTTACTCTCCTTACCTTATTGGTCTTCTTCTTGTAGAAGAATATCCACACATGGTGCCTTTTCCCCTCTCTGCAATTGAACCTCATCAGCCCAAAATAGCGGTGTTCTTTGTTACAGCTCTGGTTTCCTCCTTTCTCAACCTTTATATCTCTCCAACCCCTTTTTGTCCAGTGTGTGTTCATGGCAGCCATCAGGCCATATGATGTGAGATCCAGCTTTTACAAATGAATGATTGAATTCTTTGCCATGTGCTGCTTTTACCCTTCTATTTTGTGCCTGTAATTCCCATTATATCACGTACCATCTGTAAGCTTGGCATTTATGGATGTCGTGTTTTGGAAAACTGGCTAATCTTTTGAGTTCGTGCAAGTCTCACAACAGTGGAGACCATGCAGGTTGGTGGTACTAGCATCTAAATGTTGGAGGAAAACAAGGAACAGATGACAAATTATTAGGTGCCTGAGCAAGAGCGGTGCCCTTTCACTGACTGCAGGAGGTCAGTAGGGTGCTTCTGAAAGTTTGGCAATTAATGTTATACAACATAAGGCCTGTCTTTCGCATCCAATGTGGTCCACATTCCAAAGCTATTTTCAGCTTGTCTGGACTCACTGGTAGGACAAACAGGCTGAAATCCTCCCTTTAGATTTTCATGTGGCCCATTTGTAGTTTTTGAGATAGAAGATTGTCCATGTAAAAGCTTCCGCAATACAACTGAACCTTGTCACTCACAACTACGGAAACCGCAAAGCCTCTTCCGGACTTGAATATGGCTTTTTAAGGATCTAGCTGAGGAATCTAGCCCCTGCTGAAACTCTAGGGTACAGTTCCACTTCCAGTACAATAATAGAAATACATCACAATTATTTCTGAAGCCATTAAACCTGCTCAGTCATTCCCACACAAATTCCTGCAGGCAGCTTACTGCACCTTCTTCCGTAACATAATTAGGGTTTCAAAGGTGAATTAAAACCATACAGGTGTCTTCAGACCCACTCGGACCTCAGCTCACATGCAGTCCATATTCCAACCTTAGTGACATGTTCCTACATAGGGGAATGCCATTTTGACACAGAAGTCAGCTCGGTTTAGGTATGTCAGCCACATACAGTGCCTCGTTAGGCAGATCATATCCACACAAGGAGAGCCCTGCGTATTGAGATCTCTTTAATCACCCCCATGCTGGCAGGCTTCAGTTTGTGCTGAAGGATGCTGCCTGGAGCTGCTATGAGATGCTGTTTCCCTGCAGCATGGAGGAGGATACAGTTCTCTTTGCTCTGGAGTAGTCATGGGGTGACTTTCTTAGATTTAGTCCCATCATAATAAGGTGACTCCCGTATCAACCTGCAGTCCCTCTGACCATTTGTCTGCTTCTTTCTTTTCTTCACCGAAAAACCCTGACTCCTCAGGCCTTAAGGATGAAAGGAAGAAGTTTCTTGGTATATATCTCATGAGCTCCAGACTCCCTAGACCACTAACAGAGCACCCAAAGATACCAACACTGAACTCTCATCCCTTTGTCCAAACTCCTCTTTACCTCTTGTGGATGATAAATGCTCTGAGCACCTTTTTCATTCTGTGACCCATAATATAGTGTTGACACAATAATGCTGTTGCAATGCTATCAAACTAGAGACATGTATCTCTCTTTTAGTGATGGGACACCAAATATGCAAAGTGAGAGGAATTTTTCATCACCTTGAGGAGATGCTCTACCCTCTAAGCTACCTTTCAAGAAAAATACCACGCTTTCCTTGTACCTGGGGGACTGTAAGACAAACGGATAGGTTGATACCTCCTTCATATTCCAGGACCTGTCTGGTCTTACCTCCCTTTCAGCTGGTTTCTTCATCTCACCTACATTACACCATGACCATTAATGCTAACAGCATAAACACAGCAAGGCAGGGGGAGGGAGGCTACCAAACAATTGAATACAAGCAAATGAATGCAAATACATGCAGGAACAAGTGCATATAGCATCCCATGGGAATAGGGGAAATGTAGCTATATTTTTTCCCCTAAGCTTTGAAAATTGTGGACTGGGGAGGGAGGGGGAGTTGGGATTTCACATAGACCACCCAGATACACTGTTCTGCCCACTGTCCTGCTCTATCATGCTCATCTAATCAGGCTGTCACAGACCCTGTGGGCCACTAGGTCAGAGGCACAACGCTGGTTAGGTAAAGCCAGAAAAAGCCCAGTCCCCTGCACGTACCATCACCAAAAGCCGTCTCAGTCCCAAAGGCTGTTGTCAGGCATCCCAGCAAATGTACACCGTAAGAAAACCGCACCATCTGATCTGAGCCCCAGTGGGAGGGGAGCAGGATGCTTTGCCATGCTCCTAAATGCTGCTGCGCATCCTAGGCAGGTGCTTTCAGCTCACAAGAGTCCTGCTCTGGGTTTCCCTTTCCACTTGACCCATTCAGGCCCTCCAGAACACGCTGCTGACCTCCCCTGGGCAAGAATAAGTGATAGGGACAGAATGGCATTTATGCTTAGGAAAGGGCCTGAGAGATTGATTGTTAATTCTTCCTAATGCTTCTCTGCCATGTGTGTGAATCACAGCTGAAACCATGAGGGCTTCACAATCTATTTATAGCAGCTTCATCTCCTCCTAACATCTGAACAGGAGGCGATTAACTCATGAGATGGACAGCCCCTGAATGCCTTCAGCCAGGGCAGGCTTGGGCTGTTTGCAGGAAGGGGAGGCAGGGGGAGCTTAAGCCTGGAGCTCAGGCACTCTCTGGGTTTAATCCTGAACAGGCTCCCGGAGTTCCCCCACAAGGGAGTCGTTCCCAGCCAACAGGACTGTCTGTGTCACTATACATAGATGGAGATGGTATTTCCTTTCCTCTGAGCTGCTGGGCAGGCTGAAGGATGGCAGAAGGTTGTGATTTGCGCAAGGTGAGCCTTACCTGCAGCTGTAAGGCATCCATATCTGCTCAGAAGTCTCTTCCAGTTCCCTGTGCTGTCTCCAGAAACAAAAGGTGTGTAAGGCTCTGTGATGAAGGCAAAGAAAAAGTTAGTGCAGGGAAAAAATACTGAGTGAGAGCAAGGAGGCAAGCCCAGAGTTAGAAAGTCCAGCTCAGATAAGCAGACCAGCAGAAAGGGACTGGTTTTGGACAGGGAGATAAACCACAGTAACCACATAAGGTAAGTCCATAGTAACACCTTCCCTCCTCCTACCTCTGGTTTTGCAGCACCTTATGTTCACTGCAAAGGCTGACCCCAAGTTCTGGATCTTGCCAGAGCCCATGGGCATCCTCACTCACCCCTCCTCTTGAACACAAGGAACTGGACCTTCACGACCTTCAGAGCTGGCACATTTCCATTGTGCCTGCTCTGCAGGGTCCCTCCAACCCTCTCCCTGGCTTCTCAGCCTTGCTGCCCTTACACAGCCAACAGCATAGTACTTAGCCTTGGGAATCACAGACACAGCCAAGAAACTGTATGGAAGTGTCAAGGCACTGGCATGGCAGCCATGTTTCCTATAAAGTCTCCCTCTTTTCTTGCTACCTGGCAGCAGCAATTCAATAGGCAACTCCCCCATAAGAGCTCTTACCAGCCTTGCTGCTACCCTCCGGCTTCCAGTGCTGATGAATTTGGAACTGACCTGGAGCTGCAGATGTTAAGAGCATCTGAAGCACTAATCCCAGCAATCAGCCCCTCTGAGCACAGATTAATCAGCCATGCCTCACCCCTCCTCGAAACGCAGCATCTGTCCAGGGATAGAGCCAAAAAGCACGATTGCTGGTGATTTCATGGCTCAAACAATAGAGCAGAGTGGAAAATGGGGAGGTGAGGAGAGGGTATCCTTAACACACAGTGAGCTGGAAGTGTTAATAATAAACTGTCATTATAATGTGAAGTACATTATAAATGTTCTTTAAAGAGGAGGGCATGGTTATGCCCCCAGTTAATGCACCAGGTCCAGAGGGATTATGTACCTCAGAGGTCCTGCTATCATATTGCCTTCTTCAGGTATTCTCTTCTATAGCATCTCTTCATGTCAGTATCTCCACTACTAGCCCAGGCTTGAGCAGTGCTCAAAACACTCAAGTGGAACCTATGCCATATGCCCAGAGTTGCGTCTGAATTTTGCTGAACGGGCATGCAGATAACTGATCGAGCTTCTCACTGTTGTGTGGCTCCTCGTTTCTCATAACTACTATTTCCTTTGTCACTGTTACCACCCTTCCCAGGCTTGTCTTCACAGCCTGTGCAGAGATACCCTCAAAATCAAAGTGAAGTGCACGTGCAGGTAACCCAATGCAGGTAACCCATGCTCTTTACATATTACACACTGTCAGCCCATTCCTTCTTCATTTTAACTCCTTTTCTGCAGAGATCGTTCCAGTCTCGGTGTGATTTGGCAGAGTTCACTCATTATCCCTGTATTTCTTGACCTTCTCCCTGGCAGCTGCTGGCTCTGCTCTTTCCCTCCAAAAAAAGACCTCTGTACCCTCAACCCATCTCCATGCAGCTTCTCTTCTCCAGGCTGAACAGCCCCAAAGTCCTCATCCTGTCTTCATACAGGGCTGCTCCAGCCCCTGGTCATCCTCCTGGCCTCCTCTGGACTTGCTCCAACAGTTCCATGTCCTTCTTACATTGGAGACACCAGAATGGTTCACAGTGCTCCAAGTGGGGTCCTACGAGAGCAGAGTAGAGGGGCAGGATCATTTCCTTATTGCCTCATGTGCCCTAGCACGGTTTCCAGGAGGATCTGCTCCATGATCCTGCCAGGCACAGAGGTGAGGCTGACGGGTCTGTTTCTTGAAACTGGGGTTATATTTCCCTTTTGTCAGTCGTGGGGAACTTCACCTCCCTGCCATGATTTTTCAGATACGATGGATAGTGGCTCCCTCTGAAGCCATGGATGGATTTTATCAGGTCTCACAGACTTGAGCACATTCCAGTTCCTTAGGTGATTTCAGACTTGATCCTCTCCTATAGTGGGCCTAACGTCTTCAATCTCACAGTCCCTGCGTTTGTATTCCATGACTTCAGCAGCATAGCTAGAGCACTTGCCAGGAAAGACTGAGGCAAAGAAGTCATTGAGAACCTCAGCCTTTTCCAAATCCAGTGTGGCCATTTCTCCCGTTTCCTTCTGGAGAGGTCCCACATTATCCCTAGTCTTGCTTTTGGTAGCAGCATACCTCTAGAAGCCCTTCTTCTTATCCTTGACAGCCCTGGCCAGACTCAAACCCAACTGGGCCTTAGCTTTTCAGACCTGATCCTTAGGATCCCGGATAATATTCCTGTATTCCTCCCCTCCTTCCACCTTCTATAAGCTTTCTTTTTGCCTTTGAGTTTGTCCTTGTCCATCCATTTTGGCAGGGGCATGAGTAGAAAAATCTGGAATGAAACAATGAAATTAAGTCTGGAAAAGGAAAGGCTGGAAAGATGTTGGTTTAATGTTTGCCTTTTTGATTCCCATTAATCAAATCACATTATGTTTTTATAGGCTATAAATTGAGTTACTTTTCCCCAAATTGTGTCTAGTTTGTCTGCAATGGTAATTGGTAAGTGACTTTCCTGTCTTTATCTCAGTCCATGAGCTTTCCTGCTCCTGTTTTTTTCCTGTGTTATCCCCCTTTCCAGCGGAGGGAGGAGATTGGGCAGCTGGATGCGGGTTTTGCTGTTACCCCAGGCTAACTCACTACATGTGCCTAAGGAAAAGACCTCCCACATGGCTTTTCCCCAGCACTATTCTTCAAGATCACTGACTTAAAGGGTATTCTTGCCATATTTCTGCCAGAGGAAGGGAAAGAATGCTGCACCGAGAGGTCTTCAAGAAGGTCTGAGTTGTTGTCTATGCTACTGCTTCAGGGCTGATCCCTATAGAGAGAACTTTGGTTTTGCTAGCTGGAATGAGCAGATGTGAACTTCTGTGCTCAGGGATGGGCTGGCTCCTAGGCTGGGAGGAAAAGCACCTCTGAGCTGTTCCTCTATCTACAAAGTAAATAGGCCCAGTGACTAAGTGGTGAATAAGCATGTGCCTGAAAGTATGGCAGTGAAATGCACACAGGAGCTCAGGCTCAAACAGATGCTATCCCACTGTGGGAATGGCTTTTTTCCTACTCTGTGCATCTGATGATTCAAAACCAACACAAGTTGGGCGAAATTTCATGTAAAACTTTTGGACGATCTCAAATGAAAGAGCCTGAGGACAAATCAGGTCCTGGTGTGTGTGTGGTTTAAAGAGAAGGAAAGAAACAGAAAATGAACCGAGGCAGGCTCTTGAATGAGCCGTCTAGGCACTTTATTTCTGCTGGGGGGAGCAGTGAGCATGTTTGAGGGACATGGGCTCACAGCCACACTATCATCTTGTTATTGGGCTCTCAGTCTCTTAGCAGTGACAAAGGGGAAGCTGCAGCAGCAAAAGCAGTTGGCAGCTCTAATTGCCCTCCTCTCAATGCCAGCTTTTGAATCAGCATGAGGGTGAAGGGAGATTTTTCCCCTTCCACAGTCCCACATTGCAGGGCTCAGCCAGGGTTTCTGTTGTCCCACCTGGTGTCCTTTGTGTCCTACTGGGAACCATTGTCAGCCTTTGTGTCCCATTATCTTCTGGTTCATTTTCTTGATAGCTTTGTATGGTTCAAGTGAGCTTTGAAAGTCAAAAGATAGAGCACACTGCCAAACGGGCTCTGGCTGCACAAACCTGTATCCAAGCATGTTAGAAATGCTGGCGACACAGGTATCAGTGGAGGGGGTGGCCGCTGCTGCCATTTGCTGTCATTGCCCAGCTCAGAAATTCAGAAAGGAAGAGTCAGAAGGCTCAGAAGAAATACTGGAGCCACCTGGGACATGTTTTTGAAGGGTTTCTTCAAAATAAGCAGCACACTGGTTTTACACTTTAGTTTAATGTGCCTTGATCCTGTGACCCCAGGATTTGGGTTTCTGTTGAAAAACTGTTTATCAACGGATTTGTGATAAAGCGAAAGTCTGCAGAAATGGCAAATGCTGCTCCATGTGACAGGCTGGGATATGCTACATTATGGTCCATGAGAATTTGTCAGGGCCCTAAAAGCATTAATGGCCCAGACTAGCCTTACCAGCAGCCTCCTCCAACATGCCCTGTCTTTTGGTCCAAAGGGTTGCATTGAAGCTCAAGACCTGAGCCTTTAGTCCTTGACTGAGATATGTTCTAAGACCACTGGTCCTCAGTGCAGCCATACCCACTCCCATGCTTGGCTGTGGACTCCATTGACATGGTGATTGATATTGGAGCTGTCTCATCAATACCAGCTCCTCTGATGATGGAGACTCTTGGTTGAACCAAGCCACGATGTCTGGTGCTGTTCTGTTCACCACACTTGGGTACTGCAGGTTTGGGTCCTGGCTGTTGAGGTCCCTGCCCTGCTGGCTATGAAACTGCCCTCAGCTCCTGGATCCCCATCCCTCTTGCTCCCTGACAAGAAAATTCCTTTCAATACATTTGGTTTATTTAACGCATTTGCAGAAATGGTGTTATTTTCTTCCTCAAATTAGTGATGCAAAAGCATCCTGCTCCTGGAACTGCCACACAGACAGCAACATACATGTCCTAGATGCCACAACCTTACTGAATATCTGCAACTCATTAACACACGAGGCAGTCCAGTCCTTCTGCCACTGAAAAGCTACAGCCTTCCTGCTGTGGATTTAGAGGTCTCTGGCAGTTAACACTCAATCTGCAGGTCCTGGAGTCCTGTGGTTAGTACCCACCATTTCAATGACAACCTGTGGTTCTTGGTTACAACATGAAAACACCATGCTCAAAGATGATTCTAGAGAGTAAATTAAAAGACAGAAACCGTTACTCCTGGCCCCAGAGTGACATCCATTTCTTTTATGCTTTATGTGGTGATGCTAAAATTGGATTCTTAAGCACTGGGAATTTCCCTCTGCTTTCTGGAGCATAACTATGGCAACCTGACACATCCCATTGTCTTCCCTATCTAAAGCTGCACTGAGCCACACTGCAGTTCCAGGTATGTAAACAAAAGAATCAGCATCCCAAACAAGGATCTTCAGCATGTCTGCTTAAAGAGAGAACTTCATGCAACTAGAATAACCACTGTTAGCACGGAATTCATGCTGCACAGTGTGTTTGCACTGTTAATAGGACTTTGTGTGAGGATGGCATCCTCAAAAGCATTCAGTCACAGTGGCAGTGCCTGTCCCAGCCTGCACATCCCTCCAGGCTCTGTCAAGGAGCAGCAGAGTCCTCATGTTTTGGGTTTCCTCTCTTTTTCCTCAGTCACAAAGGTGATAACTTTCTCATCTTGGAAGCAGAAGGACAAATGTGAATTCCCATTAATGCTCACAACTCAAACTGAAGGGAAGAACAGGAAGATGCCTTATTTCATCCAGTCACTTGTCCCTGAGGATTAGGCTTGAGCACATCTCTGAGTGAGGGTCTTTGCTGCATCTACATCAGATTTATTTCAGTGGAGAGGAACAGTGGGACCATGGCATTCCCCTTGCTTTCATTTTGCAGTATGATGGGATGCTTTGGTGCTGCTGAGAGATACTGGTTTGGTGTGCAGGTGCGCAGCTCCACCTCGCAGGCAGAAGCTGCATCCAGATGCATTTGCTGCTCTCCCAGCTTCTATCTGCTGCTGGAAAGCCACAGTGAAGACACCAAAATGCAAGTAAAAGAACGGCAGTGATGTAAGTACTCATTCACACCCCGTGCCTGACTCTCATGCTCTCTCACATGGCTTAAAGGCACCTATTTTCCTGGCTCAGCAGGATGGCGATGTTGGCTTGGGCCACAGGGCTCAGGACAGAGAACCATGACCTGCCACAGGCCAGCAGAGCCCCTAAAGATCTGCAAAACCCCATGTTAGGTCTGAGAGGGGCTTCGCTCAGTGCATGGAGCCACCACCACCTCACGCCTGTGCAAATCACAGCTGGATGCAGCTTCGGCTCCCTTTTCTCTTTCATACATGTCTCAGAAGTCCGCAGGGAAGCCGGATTTCTACTGAGCAGTTTCAAAGCTCTCTCATTAACTGCTTGCCAGCAGCCAGTTCTCTGATAATGGGTTTCGCCTCTGGAAATTGCAGCCCCATAGCAACAAGGAGTTTAATGGCCATTATTCTTCAATGAAGGACACAGCTCTAGTAATCCACATATTCCCTTTAGCAAAGCCCCTTAGAAATTATTGTTTCCTTTTGCAGGTAAAGCAGGAAAATGCCAACAATTACAAGTATGTTAAAAAGAGCCAGGCTGGCCTAGCTGTGCTGTTTTTAACATCTCAAAATGCTGGAGTCAAGTGAAGATATGGGAATCCTGTGGGAATTCTGAACAAAGAAGGGTGCTAAGCTTCCCTACAAACCTCATAGCATCCTTCCTGTATCTGAAGGGGGGCTATAGGGATGCTGGGGGTGGACTCTTTGGTTGCGACCGTAGCGATAGGACAATGGGGAATGGGTTCAAACTTAAACAGGGGAAGTTTAGATTGGATATAAGGAAGAAGTTATTTACTGTAAGGGTGGTGAGGCACTGGAATGGGTTGCCCAGGGAAGTTGTGAATGCTCCATCACTGGTGGTGTTCAAGGCTGGGTTGGACATAGCCTTGGGATGGCATGGTTTAGTGGGAGGTGTCCCTGTCCATGGCCGGGGGGTTGGAACTGGATGATCTTAAGGTTCTTTCCAGCCCAAACCATTCTATGATTCTATAAAAAAACACAGTGCTTGTCCACTTCCAAGCTGAAGGAATTTTCCTCTCTGTCCCATTGAAAAGCAACATGTGCCCATTGTTACTGTGCTTTCTCTGTGCACCTGAGTTTGGCTCTGTCCTTTTCCAGACCCTTCAGGTTGTTAGATCCTCCCCAGCCTCCTCTTTTTCCATTAGACCAAACCCACAAACCCAGCTCTCAGCTTCCCTCATGTGTCCTGGGCTCCAGCTCCAACCATCTCAGGAACCCTCCTCTGCAGCCGTTAGGATTCACCAATGTCTCTCTCACATGATGGTGTCCCAAACACAGACATGGTTCTCCATATGTGACCTCATGAGTATTGAGTAATGGGAAAAATAACTTGCCAGCTTTGCTTGTGTTAATAAGGCACAGTATTAAGTTGGCCTTCAATGACAGAAGGTTGCATACAAGTCAAGGACAGAAAAAGATGGAAAGATCATGTATGACAATGATTGTTCAAGGCATGCTGTGGGGCCCAAACACACCAGGAATGTGGACTTGCTCAATGGAGTCTAGACAATGGCCACAGAGATGCTGCGAGGGCTGGAGCAGCTCTGCTCTGGAGCCAGGCTCAGAGAGCTGGGCTGGGGCAGACTGGAGAAGAGAAGGCTCCTGAAGGGGAGAGCTTAGAGCAGCTCCAGTGCCTAAAGGGGCTGCAGGAAACCTGGAGAGGGGCTTTGGACAAGGGATGGAGGGACAGGACAAGGGGAATGGCTTTAACTGCCAGAGGGGAGATTGAGATTAGAAAGAAAATCTTTGCCACGAGGATGGAGAGATGCTGGCGCAGGTTTCCTCACTTGATGTTGGAGTCAGTCAAGGAGGTCCATGTCCCTCTTGTGTTGTTGCCCCAGAGCTGGATCGGGACTGTAGGGGAGTTATCCTCAGAGCTCAGCAGAGGGGGAGAATCTCTTCCCTCAAATGCTGCTCACGATCCGGGGGTGCAGCCCAGTACATGGGGGGGTTCTGGGCTCAAGCACACACTGTCCTTCTCATCAGGCTGCTCCATCCATTCCCCACCCAGCCTGTGTTTGTGCTTGGGATTGCCCCTACTCAGTGTAGGGCTGCAAATAGGCTTGCCTCGGCCTTGTTGAACTTCATGAGGTTCACACTGGCCCACTGCAAATAAGAAGAGTTTATTCGAGTCTAAAAAGTACAGCTTGAAAAGCTGCAGACCCAGTGACAGCTAATGTAATGAAGCTTCCCCTTCCCCAACCTGATGGAGCATGGGGGGGATTTGAGCAGGTGCTGAGGAAGGATGCACAGAGCTACCCACACAAAGCCTGGGTGTGCAGACTGAGCTCTCTGTGCTGAAGATTGACCACCCTCAGCCTGGATACAGCTAGTGATGGTCAAGCTTGTACAGCCCCATTACTCACTAAGCACCTCAGCCTCTGCCAAGCAGCACACCCATGGCACAGAGCCTGACCAGGGACAGAAGAACTGGGATACTGCCAGCAGCACCCTGCTTGCCTGCTTGCACTGTCCAGGCTGAGAAGAAGCTGTGGGCACCCAGTTCCTCAAAGAGGTGGTACCAGGATGCCTCACCAGGCTGCTGTGGGCTGAAACAGCAATGACCGTGCTGGCCCTGCCTCTGGGTACCTTAAATAGGTCAGCAGCAGGTGACTGGGTAAAATTACCCTTCATTTTATTGTAAGGGAGCTACAGATGAGATCTTTCCCTGTGGCTAACAGCAGGGTTTCTCAGTGACATTGTAGTGATTTAATCCAGCAGTTTTTATTAACCCCTCATGTGCCATATCCCACTGCCTGTTCAGACTCGCCCTGAAGCACCACCAGCCAGGTCAGGAGTTTGTTGTCACTTGTAAATATGCACAGGGACATGTTTCAGGCATTGCTGTGAGCCACAGCGGTACAACCCCGTCATTGGGGAACTGGTGAAAAACCTTGCTCTGTTCTCCCCTGACTCACTGCAGAGATCAGCAGCCAGTGTGAAGGTCTGTAACAGTGAAGAGCCAGTTTAGATCAAAATATCTCATTTTCCGAGGTTAACAGAAAACAAAGAAGGTCTTTATATGTCACTGGGTGCCAGTGGACTTCCATCATGACAGACAGCAAGCGGAGTCATTGTAAAGGGCACAACTTGAGCATCACACGTGGCACATGCAAGGGCCACTGGCCTCAGGAGGTGAGGTTGAAGCCCATAGTGATGAACAGGCAAAACGTTTCATTCTGAGGAAACATTTACAATTAAGAAAAGCCAAGCAAAGAATAGACAACTCTGAGCAGTTTTTATCTTTTATTTTTCAGGTGGATGTAAGGAATGGTATTGACAAAGAGAAGAGTTGAATCCTTAAACACAGAGTCTAAAACAGAGCAAAAACATGCATGTGAGGATGCAAACAAAGACACTTCTGAATGGGCCTTGGAGAAGCCAAAATACAGAACATTTCTGTACACACAGTGGTAAAATTACTGGAGGAAGGGGCTGGAATGACAGGCAGATTCAACTGTACATGTCTGTCCACTGACTTGCTCCTCTGCCCTGTGTATCTGCCTTTCTTATGCTCACAGTGGACAAAGTAAGAATATGCTGTTAATTTTGGAGTGAGGAAAAGGCAGCAGAAATATAACCCCAGCCTTTTGTGTGTAAATGTAGTCTACCAACTCCTGTCTTGGGGCTGCAATGTACTGCAACATTGATATAGTCACTCACTTTTAACCTCCTACTTAGTCATATACAGTCACTAAAGCACAGAGACACTGAGTAGCTTGCCAAGAGACTGATGGTACGTGCTGATTTTCATATAAATTAACATGAATTTGCATACATCTCCCTCTCAGTTTACATTCATTCCCTGCGATGCCTTAAGAAGAAGTAAAATACTGCTTAGTTTGAATGAGTCAAAATTTTCTCTTATGTTTCCTCTCTTGCTGATACTCATTTATCAGCTGCAAGTCAATGTATTTTTCTTATTCCACTTCGTTTTCCACCTCCATTCCACTTTTATTTGCCATAGTGATCCATTGTGTTTTTTTACATCGTATGAATATTTTTATAGTCACGAAGTAATGTTTTATGTGCACAAAGTAAGTAGTATCCCAAACTATGGCACCGTCTATCAAATCCGCACAGCACTGATTGCTCCCAGGCTAATTTAATATGCTGCTTCATCTTTCATTTCCTTTCCTGTACAAACAAGTCTCAAGTATGTGTCTGAAATTTGCTTGGTGAAAAGTTTCAGGTAAGTAGAATTCCTCATAAACAAATAGTGAAGAGAAATGATCCTAATAGGTAATTGCTGTGCAGATTTGAGAGGTGCATGCAAGACCATAGGCAAGGAATGTCCATTCCTCAGGGAGAGGTGTGGGTCAGGGGAAAAGCAGATGTTTTGGGAAGTGTCTTAGAGGTCACTCTGCTATGTTGGCTTTCTTTCCTAATATCATACCTAAACCATTGCTGTCTCTGTGGCCCTTACTTTGTTGCTTGGTACCACTGTGCTTGGTTTTATTATTGGTGTAACTGCCTTTCAAGTACCTGTGGGCTGCAGTTACCAGCCCTTCAGCATCCTCTTTGACAGCACAAACCAGATCCCTCTACCTGTCTTTTGGCAGTGTGTCTAAGACCCCTGACATCTCAGCCACACGTCCTCTGTTTTAATCATCTCCTTCTTTATTCTGGGAGGAGGGAGAGGGCTCGAGGTGTGGACACACACAGAGTATTCCAGATGCAACAACAGAAGCAGAAGGATATGGTAACTGCTCCCTTCTGGTCTCAGCCCTAATGTAACACAGTTTGTGGTTTCCCTTATTTGCCATAAGAGTGCACTGTTGACTCACGTTCAATTTGTCCTCCCCCTGGTCCTTAGCAGGGCTTATGGATTGCTTTCCCCGGCTGTATTGATGCCCGGGGTTGCCTTGCGCTGGGTACAGAGCATGGCCCTGCTAGGAGCTGAACTTTGAGAGGTTTCTCTTGGCTCAGGCCTGATGTCTCCTGAGGTCCTGTGGAATGAAGCTTTGCCATTCATGTGCCAGATACAGCTTCATTTTAATATTGTCTAAAGATTTGAGAGACTACATCTGAATTACTGTTGAGTAAGCATATGAGGATATTGAACTCTCTCAGTCCACTGCTTGACCCTGGGATACTTTGATTGTTACTCAAAGTCAATCATAACTCAGACTGATTGTGCCCACTGATTATTGCCCTTTGATATGGGTGGTCCCTTACTGCAGCCTTTAACTCAAGGTTTTTCATTGTATTCATTTGTATTAGCTCAGTGGTGTCCAGTCTTCCCTTCATGCTACCACCTGTGCCTCTCATCCCTTCACTTACCACCTCAGCTAACTCCTCACCTGTGGGATGCAGCTCTTTGCTCAAGTCTGACTCTTCCCATCCTGGGATTGCTGCTACATTGTCTGCGATCCTGGGATCACTGCCTCTTCCTGTGATTTATGGTTGTTTGTCTTGTCAGAAGATGGGCTTGGCAAGTACTGCCCACAACCTTCCCTCCTAAAGGCCCCCAGGCAAACCTCAGGTTTGGTGAGACGTTACCCAGCCATGTTCTGGGGTTCGGGAGGTTTGGGAAGCCTGTATACATTCCCATGTGGGTCTGTTTTCTCTATCCATGGATTATCCCAGTTACTTGCCATCTCATTGCAGCGTTTGCCTTATGCTCTGCCTGGACACTGATTCACATATCCAAAGACATCAAATGAATACAGCAAACTCCAGCTAGCCATGGCTACAACCAGCAGAGTGCTGATGTGGTCCTGCAGACTCACATGTGAGCCTAGAAAATGAGAGCCTGCTCTTCAAATTAAATGCTTCTTCCAAATGCCACTATCACTGGTATGCATCCTACCTTTGCTTGAAGAAAGATTTTATGAGTTGTCTTCAGGAAGGCACAGGCTGATTAAAAGGGCATTACAGACAAACAGGAAAAGAGAAAAGTGTTGCTTGCACAAAGACCAACAGCTCAGGTGATTTGTGAGCCAAAGGCCTCTCCTCTGGCAGCTCTGCACCACAATGTATGTGCCATTTCTCTTTCTATTATCCCCACAAAGAGACCAGGTGCACAGGAGGCCCAAACCAAGGAAACACAGGCAACAGAAAGCAATAAGGCTTACAGAGTGTGAAGCAAGCAAAATTCCAAAGCAAAAGAACACATTGCAGTAAATGTTGACTCATGGGTCAAAGCTATCCAAGAATCCCTTTTCCTTACCCATCAGAAACATCCAGGAAGGGGTTGTAATGGCTCAGTAACTGACACCCTTTGTCCTCCAAGCTGCACACACATGATCTTGTTGACACTGCCTGGGCATACGCATGCTGTTGTGTGTGAATGCGCATGCGAGAATGGAAGTGGTCAGAATCAGGATCCTTGGGAAGTTACACTAAATCAAATCCTTGCCTGCTTCTTTACAACCCCTCATTGAGTTTTGGCACTCTCACAACACACAGTTAATGCAGAGCTCCTTCCCGGGCTCTTCATTAGCCTGCAGGACAGACCCCTGTTTTGCATTCCTGCACAGGTATGATGCTCCTTGGGGCTAGTTTGCATGGCTGAATGGAGATATTTCCTCCACAGAGGGCTCCGTCCCTCTTCTGTGAACCATGGGGTGCTTGTCCCAGCTTGCATGCAAACCTCAAGGAAGATGTGTTTCTGCAGATGTTTTCTGTGAGAAGCCGAGGTGAGCAGGCCCAAAGGGTTAGGAAAAGGGTAGGCTGTCTAGTCTGAAGATACCTGACAGCACAGGGTGAAGTACTAGGTCCCTAGGGGAAAAAGCAAAACCAAACCAAATCATCTCCTGCTTCCAAAATCCTACTTGCCTTTCTCTGCCTGCAGGCAGCAAACACCTGATAGGAAAGATGAGAGGCAAAGACTTGGAGAGCAGGGAGAGAGACAGAGGGCTTGGGCAGGGTTGGAGAGACTGCCAAAAACCTGTTTCCCAAGACAGCATGATGGGAGCAGTTTAGGAGTATGGCATATTTGTCCACATAAGGTGGTGGATCATCAGAAGGTCTTAAGTCACAGGCTTAGTGGTGTTTAATTGCATCTCCCAAAGAGTCTGCAGTGCTCACTTCCTCAGAGAGCTTGGTCTGCTTACCCCAGGTCACCGAGCACTAGGGATCTATGTATGCTCTCACCACAATCTGTCGCACGCTGTAGAAAGCGTGTACTTGGAATTCCATGATGAATAATTGGAGCTGTGGGGATCCACATGACCATCTGCATCCTGGAACACATCTTCGGACATTTGGACTCTCCTTCCTGCAAGATCTTGTGTGCTCTGCCTTTGTTTTACTCATATGGAAAGGGGATGGGACCTTCTGCACAGCAGAAAAAGCCAGCAGCAATGATGCGGTTAAATTATTGGTCAGATCCAGGTCTGATTCCTGCTCTCCTCTACATTCCTGCAGACCACTCCATGCTTCAGGACCAGAGGGAAACAATGAGTCAATGTAGTTCAACTTACACCAAATGCCATGCCCGGGTGAGTTAGTTGGGCCTTGACTAGGACACACAATTCACCCTGTGTAGGTCTCAGATCTGGCTCTGAGGCAAGGAGCTAAGTCGCATTTCATAATACCTTGATTCTAGCCTTGCTGGTCCTCACATAATCAAACTTCAAGTCCAGGTCACTGCAAGAGGCATCATGGAAGGTCTGCGAATCAGGCACTTATCAAATCTCCATTGTGGATTCCTGCTCCTGTTCTGCCAATGAAATCTTCTATGTCTGCATTTCTCTGAGACACTTGCATGCACACACTCCACAGTTTTCCTACAGAGATATACATGCAGTCCCAGGGGACTTCCAGCCCAAAATGTCTCAATGGGAGCTTTTTGCTGGAGTACCTTATAGCCTTGGCTGCTACTGCTCCTGCTTGCTGCCCTGCTGCCAAGCCTGCTCACAGTTACAAATGGCAGCCTCTGCTTAATGTGGCATTTAGGGACTGAGTCACTAACAATGGCAGGGTCAAAAATGGTCACTGTAATTAAGGTCTTTATTTTCCAGCACATTTTACTGTCAGGCATGCTCCTGAATGTTTGAACTTCCCTCTCATTGAGCTCGGACTCCCGGGGACTCCTTTCTGCTCTATTTTTATCCTGCTGTTATTCCCACTTATTCCCATCACCTTGGTGCTAACGGATACCCAAACCCCACAGCTCGTGGCTTTGGGCTGCACTGATGTCACACACAGAATACTGGAGCAGACTGAATCACTATGCCTATGACTTCATACTGCTGGGGCTACTCTCAGTTCTAAGGATCTACATGATGCATGTTCAAGCTAACATACTATATTCATGAGCGAGGACTCAGACCAAGGAAACTGCTTTTCCAAATGGTCTTGGAGACGTTTTGTCATGAATCACTTTATGGAAGGATTACATCTATTTTCCTGGAAATGTTCCCACTTCTCACATGGGTGAAGCTGTCACAAATTCCTGCTGTGATGTGTCAGACTTTGTACATCTTCCCTGACTCTGTGCCCAGAGCTTATTGGTATAGTATAAGCTAAAGCTGATGTATCAGAATCACTGGATGAGGTTGGCAGGTATCTCCAGCTGTCATCTTGACCAATCCTTGTGCTCAAGCTGGCCTGCCTAGGGATGCTTGCCCAGGACCATGTCCAGTCGGTGTTTAGATATCTCCGAGGATGGAGACTCCATACAACCTCTTTGGGAAACCTACTGCTGTGAAAAACTGTTTCCTGAGGTTCAAATGGAGCCTCCTTGTTTCAGCTTTTGCCCATTGCTTGTTGTTCCGGTACTGGGAACCATGGAGAAGAACCTGGCTATGTCTTCTCTGCACTCTCCCTTCAGTTCTTTATATAATACTGACAAGATACACACACACACACACCCCAGCCTTCTCTTCTCCAGGTTGGACAGTTCTCCTGACTAGGCACCTTGCCTGCTATTCAGCCTCAGTCTTTACCTTTATGATGCCCTGTGATGCTTCTCTCTGATAGGTTTAAGAAGCCAGGGACAGCACCCAGTAGCTATGCACAAAAATGCCAGTCCCATAACCTGGCAGGAATTAGGGAACTGGGACAGAGCGGGCAATGGATCAAAGATGGTGAAAGAGTCACATAGGAGCAGAGCAAAAGAATGTGCAAAGCAAAGTCCCAGGGAAGAAATCCCTGGGAAGGAAGGCAAATCCGGAGACTGAGTTAGGAAAGTTACTGCCATGCCCAGAAAATGAGGAAAAAAGGAATAATTGGATATGAAAGAAGGAAGACTCAAAAGCAAAGCTAGCCACATGCAGGGGATCGGAAGTACAGAGAAATCATGTTAGCTAGGGTCAATGTTTCACATACTCTCCTAATCACATCTGCCTGGCTCTTTCAGCAGGATCCCTGGCCACAGCACTGAGAATGCAGCATTTCTCATTATAGAGGACCCCAGGATCCTGCCCAGGTTTGGCTTTGCAGCTCATTAGCCATGCTGCAGAGGATGGACAGGAGTCTGCAGGGTGAGAGCCCTTCTCTTGGGTTTGATATGATGTGCACGTCCATGTGGGGAGGAATTACCTTGGCCCAATAAGTGCAAGGTGTTTTCACACTTAATGCGTTTCCCCAAGGTCTCCAGCAAAGGTGTCAAGGTGAATACCAAGCAGACCTGAAAAGCCCCAGGAATTGGGCTAAGGAGGCGGTTGCCATGGCAACAGAATGGCTTATGGTAGACAATGTTGAATGTCACATTCATAAACTCACTGTGCTGAGGCGGCGTCTCAGAAGAGCCATTAAAGCAAACCCAAGATGGGGCAGAGAGCAAGCTGGTGCTGGGGCTTGGGCTGAACTCCTCCTACCAGGCAGGGTCAGGGTGTGCTTGTACACATACGTGTTGCATCTAGGGAGCACACACAGATTGCCTGTGCCTGGGCACGGTTGTGCTTGTAGCCAGAAAGGACTCATAGGGCTGGGCTTTGGCTGTTCCAGGGGCTTGGTTCCCTCTGGATACACATCATCTCATGCGCTGGAAAGAGTGTGCTTGATGTTTTGTACTTTGGCAGAGGATTGCAATTCTCATGCTTGAGCACAAGTGCTGTCCTGATCTGCACTCTGAGCTCTGCCACCAAATGACACTGTGCCTGGGGCAGGTTGCAGCAGCAGCCAGGGTTTCCCACTTGATGCATTCAAACCGGTACAAATCCAGCTGCCATCCGGCAGCAGGCAGCCTGTGGTGGAATATAGGTTCAGTGGCTCAGATAGAAGATGGATATAATCCATTCTCCATTGTTATTCTGCGTGGTATAGGGAGAGGTGGGGAAGTTCAAAAGCCACCAGATGGACCTAAGACACAACGTTCTATTTTAAATTCATGTCGTGGTCTAGCTCAAGATTAACCTTTAGGATAAGACCTACTAAAGATAGCTGAACAGTGGCATTTCCTTCTGTTAAAGGAAGGTGATACCTTAATGTACTTCTAATTTTTACATTTATCCTTTTCTGGAGGGATCAGATGTTCAGTTCCTTGAAGCCTACACCCTGCTATTGTTCACAGCACTTGCTGGACACAGTCAGTGATCTAGTTCCACTCTGTACTTTATTAGCAGCCCAGTAAGCAGCCACAAGCTGAAGACATACATAGAGATAGAATCACAGAATAGTTAGGGTTGGAAAGGACCTTAAGGTCACCCAGTTCCAACCCCCCTGCCTTGGGCAGGGACACCTCCCACTAAACCATGACACCCAAGGCTATGTCCAACCTGGCCTTGAATAAGATCATATGGCTTATTTCCCAAATATGCAATAAAACATGCACACATACGTGCTTCTTGTGTCATCATTTCTCAGTGAAACAATCTCATATTGGATCTCTGTCATTACTAGAATTTTGGCTTCTAATATACCTGAAAAAGCTCTTAAGTCGATTGCGACTGTGGATTTTTTATGTCGATCTTAACTCTCTTTATCAATTTTCTGTTCTCTTAAATGTCTGCTTTCCAGAGATTGTTAAATATTGCACCTGGCAGCTGCGTTGTGGAGCAGCAGGAGCTACAGTTGCTGAAAAGAAAAGATGGGCCCTGAGGAAAGAGGAATGTGGGACAGATGGGGCAAGATGAAGTGGTATGGTTTGACTGGGATACCTTCAGGGTCTGGGAAGAGAAGAAATGGATGGGTGCCTAAGAGACAAGATTATACTTGGCAGCATCATAGCCTACATAAGGAAAAACTGTGACAAGAGGTTTAGAAATGTGATGGGTGGTCTTCCGTTGGTCTGCAGCTGTGCTCCGTAGCAGGAATCTCAGCAGTTTACTGAGTGACATGTTGCCACTTCACTGGTCAAGGCAACACTATCCAGCCGCAGGAAAGGGAGGGAAGACATAGGGAAGAAGCAGAGGGAAGACAGAAAGTCACTCAGTCCTGAATACGCACAAGGAACAAGAAAATCCCTGCTGGAGACAAAGAAAGAACACAGGAAGAATGAAAAGACTCATAAAAATTGAGAAATATCCAGAAGTCAAAGGGCATCGTACAGTGAAGGACAAGCATCGTGATGTGGTATGATTGGGCCTGGGAGAAAGCACAGATCCAGCAACAGTGTCCTTCCTACTCCCCAAAAATGACTTGAAGTGAGAATAATGAATACTTGCAGGTGATGAAAGAATGAGGGGGATGAGCTCTATGTAACCCCCTGCTCCCCAGTGTGTTTCTGGAGCACATCTCTTTTCTCTACCCAACAGATGAATCTCCTTTGGAGCCCATTGCAGAACATGCAAAGCCACAAACCAAAGCTAGAGGAGCCATTTGCATAACTTTACGCAAAAAGGGTTGCGTGGTTTGGGTTGGAAGGGACTTTAAAGCTCATCCAGTGCCAACCCCCTGCCATGTTCTAATAAGAAACATGAAGGAGGGATTTTGCTAGATTGCTAGTGACAGTGAATGAAGACACAGCTGACAGAGCAGACTGATGAAAAGGTTATTTTTCTCAGGGCATGGCTAATGATGCAGACCTAGAGTAGTTAATTATACTCACTATCATTGTTATTTGTTTGTGGGATGGCAGTGCCTAGGGGTCCCGCTGGAGTCTGGAACCATGTTGTGATGGATGCTGCATGGAGGCATATCAGAAGCAATTTAAGAGAAAGTATTATAAATGGACAAGACAGAGAGTGAGAGGAGAAACAGAGGCACAGAGATGAGATGAGCTTCCTGTAGACTATTTTATGGAATCAGCCATGAGTTGAAGCCATCCAGGTCTCCAGTGCTCTGCCCATCTAGCTGGGTGAATGGAGAACATCCAAGCTTTGAAAAAAAATGCTGTTTCTCCTAATTCTTTGGGCACAATTCTGACATTTTAGGGCTTGGATCTTTTTTCCTGGTTGTGACTGGAAAAGGTGAACAATTTTTATATCTATTCTACTTCAAAATATCATTTCCATAGTCATGTTTCTGTTTCTTAACACTATTCATAATGGCTTATAACCTACACTGGAAGCCAAATGTAGCATATCACTCAGATGATGACCAGCTGTATGGGCTGAGAAGATATTTGAGTACCAGCGCAAAAGACAACGCCAAGAGTCTAAACAAGTACCCAATGTCTATTGAAAGTGACAGAGATGTGGCATTTGGTGACAATATGAGAAAGACTGAACTGTCAAGCAAATTTAGATATGCTCATGTACATGACCCAAAACAGTTACAACATGTGGAAGGGTGAAACAAAAGGCACAAAGGTCACTAAGGTACTAAGAAACATCAAGGATGCTCAAAACCAGTGTGGATTAATGGAACAAGGTGGTGCTTTGTGTTAGGAAGAAGCAGAGGGTAGAGAAATGAAATGTTATGGCAGGGGCAAAAGACTGTTTTGGTGCAAAGCACTGCCAGGAGGGATAGCTGGAAAGAGAAGGAGTCTCACCAGCCTCTGTCCTCCAGCTCCAGGCGAATCATTATTAGACTCCATACAGTTATCAAATGAATACACATTAAGGTGAATTATGGCAGGCTTTAACATCTTGGAAATGGATCGGAAAATAATTACTGCTTATATTGACTCAGATACTTCAGGTGATGGACTCCTTCAGAAAAGTAAGTGCAAGACCATTTTAGACCTAGCTCCTGTATGGGTTTAAATGCAGTAAAATTTAAATAAAGTGCTATAGTGAGCGAACTTTTCTCACTTAAAAATTCAAAATGGACAAAAGTAGGTCTAGGAAGATGGTTTGGAAGATTAGAAAGGCAAACTTTGAAATCTAAGGAAATGAATTATTGAGTCTGTGTGCGCAGAGAAAGCATAGGTACTTACTTAAAATTCAAAATTCAAAAGGGAGAGAGAGCAGTGAGAAAAGGTATGTTTGAGAGGTTATAAACTGCAAAAAGGAAAGCAAGAATGACCAAAAGCCCACCTCACCTAGGAAACTAAAATTAATAATAGTAAATGGTACTCAAGCCGCAGAAACCAAAGGAACAAAGAGAAAATTTGGACAGTTGCACACTTGAGGCAAAAATAGATCAGAAGTTACTTATCACTTAGTCTGAAAATCTTATTTACTGCAGCAACAATGTCATCTCAAGGGCATTAATGGGATTCCCAGTGTAACCCAAGGGTAGAACAGTAGGCATGGCATCATTTGAGGTGAAGACACCACCTAGCCCGATTCCAGTGAAAAACATAGATAACTGATTATTAAGTTTTTAATATCAAAAACGCCTTGCATAGAAACAAACTGGTAAAAAATGGGAGAATTATTTTTTTAAGTACTGAGATTATGAAATGCTTTCCATTAACTGAGTGCAACGTCAGTTCCTTGTTCTGCACAATCTGTCAGATTCCAAGGAAGATTTCTTCTAAAGCCAACAAAACAATTATTGAAATATTCACTCTTTGCTCATTTGCATTTGCTTACAGAAAATTGTGTCTACTGTAAAGACAGCAAAGCAGTAATTATTTAAATTATTTTGATAGATGTTTGGTAATGCTTTGATAAAAATATCAATTTTAGATACCAGTAAGTGAAAAGCAGAGCATCTATATGATAATTTTTTCAAGAAAAAGTTTCATGTTGCACAAATGCTTTTCAATGAAAAGCCTTTCTCATGCAAAATTTCAGATGCTCACTCAAATAACGAAGATGGTGCAAATGGAGGTCAATATGGTGACCCAAACACATCATTAGAAGGGAGAAAAGGGGTGCGTCTCTGTCAGATGCAATATGTACGAACCCACCTCCTCAAGAGAATAGTTTTATTGTGAGGGTGATGCTCAAGTAGCTCCAACTTGCCTGGAAAATTGTCCTGTAGGACTGACAAGACTTTGGTCAGGAATGAAGCTGAATGTCGTTGGTAAAAGGCAATGCCAATCTAATAAATCCATACAAACAACCAAGCCCAAAGCCAGCCCCAGCATTCCTCATTTCAATGTACAAGGTAGCAATCAGTCCTGGAATCCTAGGAGAGGAATTTGTGGTGTCCCTTGGCTTGTTGCTCCACCTCTACATATGAGGAAATACATATTCATCGCTCCTGATAAAAATTCATCTAATCTGTACTTCAAAATATTCCATAATCTCCCTGGTGACTTTGATCTTAATCTTGTCATGCAAATTAAACCCAGTAGTTTCTAGCCTATTTGTAACGGATATGGAAACAAGGCTATTCCCTCATTCTTTTTGTATGTCCCCTAAATCAGCTCTTCCTCCAGACAAACATCTCAAATCCATTTTTTTCACTCAGAGATCTTCATCTAATTGCTCTACCTCTTTCTCAAAGTGTAGTTCTCCAAACTGGCAATAGTATTTCTATTGTGACCCTGCCCCTTCGGAGTACAATGAAATTATCACTGCACACGCTTTAAGAATGGAAAATGTATCTCTAAATGTGCATAATTTCATCCTATTTTCTCTTCCAACGGCAATGTGTTATGCCTGACTTATGCTCACTTTGTGACCTATTATTGCCTCCCAGGTCCTCTTCTACAGTATTATTGCCAAGCTAGGCTTTTTCTGTCCAATACTTGGAATATATTTTCTTAACTGTAAAGAGTAGCATGTTGTATTGGTATGCAACAAACTGTACTGAATTTCTTCAGTGCATTTCTCCATCTTGTCAGGATTATGGTGATTTTTAAGGTTTTGTCCTTATTGCTGTCTACCCTCGGATTAGACAAAGGAAAAAGGTATGGTGAAATTTGCTATATTACAAGAAATCCTCATTTGCAAGATGCAAGGCTTTAGTGGGAGTTTTGAACTGCAATCATTAAAGTGGGCATCCAAAGGTAGATTTGGTCTTCAGGTCAAAACGATTAGATTTGTAGCTCAGAAATGTTGTGAATGACACACCACGACTAACCCCCTCCTTCTGTGTGGCAATTACTTTAATGTAGAGAGGGCATGAGGCACATTACCTGTTTCAACAGTTAACAACAGCACTCAAGCTGGCTGGGAAAACAGGATTTCTACCTTCTCTCAATAAAACTGTTGAAAGAATAGCAGCAGTAAAAGTGATGTAGGTGCCTGCTTCCCTAATGAGCAGCATCCCAGGCTCTGTGCCACCATCAGGAACCCAAGAAGGAGTGCACCACATCTTCACTATAGATTTAGAAGAAGTATCATACTTCAGATGCTTAAAAAAACCCCAAAAACCTAACCCAAAAAAAGAAAAACCCAAATGAAAATATTTTGAGCTCAGTAAAAGCATTTTTGCTAACAAGACTTCATTTAATTAGCAAACCTGTGAACAGAGCTGATCTGCTATGAGAAAAATCTATTCAGCTCTCTCTGTGCCAACACTGAGTGTTGGGTAGGAACACATGGGAAATGAAGCAAACCCACAGCCAAGATGCCATAATCGCTGGGAACTGAGAAATGTTCTCTGCTAAACCTTGTTTCTTCATCTTTTTCTCAGGCAACCACTGATGCCAATTTTCAAGTGAAGGCTGAGTAATGTTCCACTGTTCAGTCCTCCACAACCAGCACAAAAGTAAAAGCAAACTTGCTGCATGCAGTTTGCACCAAATAATACTGTAACTGGAGGAAATGAGCAGAGCAGATGATGCCAAAATGAAAATAATTCACAGAATGCAGTAACAGCAGAGGCATGTCTTCTCAGCAAAGCCATAGGACAAGGGGTAAGAGGTTCAAACTTGAAGAGGGGAAGTTGAGATTGGATTGAGCATTGGAATGGGCTGCCCAAGGAAGGTGTGAATGCTCCATTGCTGGCGGTGTTCAGGGCCAGATTGGACAGAGCCTTGGGTGAAATGATTTAGTGTGAGGTGCCCCTGCCCATGGAAGCAGGGTTGGAACTGGATGATCTTAAGCTCCTTTCCAATCCTAACTATTCTATGATTCCATGCTTCTATGGTTCACATCGTCATGAGCTCATCTCTCACCATTAGAACTTTGTCTGTCCCAGCAGCTCATATTCACACAGTCCCAGATACAGAGGTGTGAAATATCAGTGCAATTAGCATTGTGGAAAACAAAAAGAAGAATCACTAGTGGGTGTCTTGGAGAACAATTGCCTCAGGTTGTTTTCCTAGTGAACACTGCATGTTCAGAAAGATCTATGCAGTTACTTTTATGACTAAGTGCATAGTCCTTTTAATTCAGTTGTTTGAAAGAGGTGAACAGGTTTTAATGGGCTCATTATTACAGCTAAGGACAGGAAAGAACATACAGCTGCTAATATTGGAACGGAGAAGTAATCTCATCTCAGCCTTCAGCCCCCTTCATCCCTCCACCCTCTGTCCCTGGAAAAATCTCGACCCCGTTGGGCCATGGTGTGAATCAGCACCTTCTCTGGAGCTCTCCAATTAAGATTCAGCAGCGCTTGGAGATCAGCAGTCGGCCACATTGGACTAATTAATTTTTCTTGCCTGAATAATTACAGTCCAGAGGTGACCATGAAAGCCAAGCAAATCAATTTGTGTTCTACTGAGATCCTCATCAGTCACGGAGCACTAACCAAGAAGAAAAAAGTTCCAGAAACAGAGCTGCCCCCTGAACAACAAGCAACAAAGGTTGCTAAACTTCTGTGCTGGACAAAGTTAAAACAGATCCAAAACCTGTTAAGTTTTCTGGTTTTGGCCGCTCAGTCGCTTGCTGCTCACACTCATCCCATGCAACTGATTCATATTCTAGCCAAAAACACTTCAAAGCGCAGTTTATAAAGATGAGCACCATCGTTTTGCAAGTGTCTCAGCAAGCGTTGGGAGTGACTTTCCCACTTTCTAAACAGAAGCAATCTGCTGCTCTACTGAACTTTACTCTACTCTTTTAACTCTACCAAATCTACTGCATTGCCGACAGTGGCTCAACCTATATTCCAGGGAAAGCTTTTCCAAAAAGGCTGGGGACAGGCAACAGTCAGCTATCTCCACACACTGTTCTGATGCATCCAAGAAATATCTCTCTCAGCCTTAACAGACAGAATCCCAGAGAAATATTGTATCCTGAAAACCAAAGTTTTCTTCCTTTCCCAACTAAATTTTCCATGGAATTCATGTAATCCTAGTTGAAGAAACAAGTGGGTTTGGTTGATGTTGTGACAGAGAAGATCTAGCTTTTCCTATATGGAGAAGAACTGGGACGCACGGTTCTCCCAGACCCACGAGTGTGGTGTGAGAATTTGTGGACAGGAGCTGTCTCACAAGTGCAGGTGGGATAAATCTCACCGTAGAAGCCACGGCACCATGCCCAGCTAGAAGTGATTCTTCTGCCCAAGTCAAACCAGGTGGAGCAGGCTAATAGGATGTGTGTGTCCCAGAGCCACTTGTAAGAAAGCATTCAGTCTGAGCTTTGGTAGCAAACTGTGGTATGGACAATCCTGCTAGCATCGTGTGTATGAGCTTTCCTGAAGTTTGTCTCAAAACGTCTCATCTAATGCAGTCAAGGAGAGAATAACACCAACTTAGGTAGGAAATGTCACTCTAGAAGTCTAGAGTGTACATATCACTAAGCCCTTCTCTTTAAAATACAAGTGTATGCATATGAACACATGAATGTCTATACATACACATGAGCATGTGTGCATTTGTCTATGATGATGTGGGGAAAAGTCTCACTTCCAGTGCTTGCTGCAAAGGCAGATGGTTGTCTCTACAAGTCAATCCAAGGCTTTGAGACTCTTCAGAAGGGTGCATTAGCCACATCTTTTATTTGAACAGAAAGCTTAGCAGTTTTGGAGGTGTTGTGCACACAGCACAATTTGACTGCTGCCAAGAAATTCCCAAGAATGCTCTTGTCATGTACACAATCCTGCTGCCAGCCATTTCAGTCAGGACTCATACAAAGTCAGTGGTAGGAACCTCAAAGCCAAGAGCAGCCAGGAGAACAGGGTAAAGAAGGGTGTTTCTGCCCCACCACTGACCTCCACTTCCCTTTGTCCAACAGGTGCTTTGCAGTGGGGCAATGTTCCCCTGACAAGTGGCATTGGTCAAAAATAGTGTGCCACACTCTGAATACAAACTGCTTCATGGAGAAAATACCACTCCATTGAGGAGTCTGCTGAAGCTTTTTTTGGCTTTGTTTTTGCTTCTGTTTTGCTTTCCTGCCCTTGTGGTACCATAACCATGATATGGAAAGGCTGCTTGATGATCAAGATGGCCATCAGTGGTTCTCTGCCCAATAGCTGACAGACCTGATGGTCCAATTATGTCCTTGTCCCATCACACATAATAAAAAAAGCTGTTCTTAATAACTACAATGAAGATGGTCTTTACGTTTTTGCAGTCTTTCCCCAAGCACAGAAGCTTGTTAGGTTTTTCTTGGTCACCCAAAATAATTGTCCTTTTCCAGAATGGACTTTTCTTTCCAATACATTTACTTTAAAACTTAATTGCCTTTCAATTTCTCCAGATGAGTGTGCTTTGAAGAAACACTGTATTTGGAAAGTTCATCAAGAACTTGAGGAGAGGCATGAAATCATTGACATTTTTGCTTTGCTCTTTCTCCGTGTTTCCTTCCCATCTTTCCCCTGCTACCAAAGGAAAGACCTTACTTTTCTGACTTTACCAACCCCAGCGAAGTGGAGACTGAAGGGACCCTGAGGCAGTATTACCACAATGAATGGCACGCCAAGAGCTTTTTGTCCTTCCATGTAAGCAGCTCTCGACATGGAAAACCCACAATATTGGGTCATAGAGGTTAATAAAACTGCAACAAATAATTTATCGACATGGTGGTTTGAAAGCCGATGTTGGTCACAATGACCAAATTTGCATCCCAGAGTAATTATCTTTTGGTATAAATAAAAGCCTTCCCAAAATTCTCCCACCCCTTGCGCAATGGCACCAAGAAGATGATTTCTCTTGACGCGCTGAACTTTTGAACCCGACGAAAAATCTTGGTTTTAGTTATACAAGAGAGTCATTGAAAGTTCATTGCCCTTTCTCACATTTTCACCACCAAAGGGACATAAGGAAAAACATCAAGTGTAATATCCATCAATGTTAGTGAGGCATTCAGAATACATCACCGATGCATAAATATCTCAAATGAAACAGCAGTGGCAGGGGGAGGTTCTGGAAGAACGGAGATGCACAGCAATATTTAATTATAAATTGCATCAAAATTGTTGTCTTCACTCATAAAAGGACTTCTCACAATCGTTCCTTTGGTTCAAATGTGAGCCTGAAATCCTGGGTGCCCCATCCAAAAGCTCTAGATTTTTCCTGGTTCACTGGCTACTTTTTCCTGCCAAAGCTCATAAAAATCCAGACAGCAATTTACTTAACACGACGGGTGTGAAATCCCCACTTGGGGAAGGGGAAGTTAATTGGTAAAGAAAAGAATTGTGAATCCAGGCCAGTGAGCAGTTTGAATTGGTGAGCTCTCTTGTGACCTCGATTTGCTGTGGGTTTATTTTCCTGAAGTGTTTTTCCCAACACAAATTGGAAAGGTCTCTCCACTGGAATCTCCATGCACTGGCTTTTCCTACCCTTTAAACAGAGCAGTGGGGGTGTGCTTTTTATGTAAGAGAAACACGGGTGAAGAGTGACTTCTGACATGGCCAAGGGAAGAAAGCAGGTGTACAACTTGCACGGATAGTCCATCTAATGTGAACCTATGGCTGCCAAGCAGTTTGCCACTAGCAGTGTTTGTGCAAGTAAAACTATCTGGAACGCCTTCATTTCTATAAGCATAAGTTTGGTTGGGGTGACCCACAACATGTGCTATGACGAACATCGGCTACACAGGCACAGCGTTGTCTGCTGATAGGAGACTCTCAGACAAAAATGCTGCAGGGATATGGCAACAAGGACATGGACAGATGTCCCTGCCTGGCAGAGATCTCGGTTACCAAAGGCAATGTCAGTATGGCTGAAGAACAGGTGGATGTAGACCATGGACTGGTTCTTGATCTAAGGAAGAGGTGATGATGACAGTCTCAAGTCAAAAATAGACTATGGGGGATATTAAAATAAACTCTGAAGTTTTCCTAGTCTATAATCCCCAGACAGGCTCTTATATTCCTTTACTTATATCCATTAACTAATGAGAGCAAGGCACTATCACACGAAACTCAAACAAAGTTAAAATTACTGCATCCCTCCTTCTTGGACCACCACTTTGTGTGCTGAGGGATCTACACTACTTCTGTTTACTCACTGCATAATTTGTCAACCAATAGCTTCTACTCTTGCCACTGAAGTCACACATTTCCCCTTTGTACATCAATTTCCCTCACGTTAAACTGTGTGGAAATTCAAGTGGAGAGGAGAGCCTGCCATAATCAGTGAAAGCACCCATTGGTGCTAACATAGGCCTTGCTGTCAGACCCAACTCTAAGTGTTGTTAGAATCTAACTGAATGGTAGGGAAATAGGAAAGACAACACGACTATTGAAATCTTACCCACAAAGCATGAATATTCCACTCATGTGTCAACAAGCATTTCTATGGCTTTAAGTGGGACAGTATCTGTAAAGGAGGCAGAAAATAGCTACTGGCATGATTGCCTTCAGGACTATCACTGTGTTGATTTGGGGATGTGATCAGAAATAATGCTGGGTCATTAAGAGACTCTCTTTAGCCTAAGTATTGTGCAAGTAAAACTAGATCAGACAGCTATTACAATAATCTCCTGTGGTAGAAGGGCAAATAGCATGCTCATGAAATCAGCCCCTGATACCCAGCTGACATGCAGAGAATCATAATAACCATAGATAATGAAAAAGAGGGAATTAAAACATACAAATGCAGAACAAAAAGCACCGAGGCTCAGTGTGGAAAACCAAATTATTTGAGAATTGTTTGACAGATATTCAAAAAATAAGGTAACCAAATGGAGATGCTGTACTTAAAGAAAGCGCATGACGCAAGAGAGGGCAGGGATAGAGATCGTTGACAAACTTAGTATCAGTATATGGTATAAAGAGCAAGGGTGACAAAAATACCTTAAAGCACTGTGTGTGATTGAGAGTGGCAGAACAGTGAGCAGGAGATTTCCAAGAGAGGAAAAATAATCCCTTTCTGAACCACATAGAACGAGACACCATTTTTTATGGTGTTTTGAAAAGTGCAGGGCTCAAATCAGGGGGGAAAAGTCAGAGCAGTATCTCCAGCCACCAAGCCAGCAGGAAAGAACAGGAGAAAATGTATACAAAGAAGTAATTTCTATTTTCAGGTATTATAGGCATTTTTGCTTATTGAAACCCAAGTGAAAAAGAAAAGTTTCTTTGCATGTACCAGTAAAAAAAATGAACAAAGCTTATAATTTCCAGTGACAGAAATTAACTGTTGATTAATATTTCTTGTCTCCCCCCCCTCCAATAACTACTGAAAAAAGGTTTCAACCTGTACAGAAGAGTTTGTTAATCTTGGCTCATCCTCCCATTGGATGTCCTCCCATGAGACTTGCTGCTTGTTACCAGGGTTCTGAGCGTGTTTTCTCTATAATAATCCATTGCAATGTTCTGAAACATATCTGGATTTATGGTGTTATTTATTATCTATAAATTCACATTGCTTTTTATTAAATAGCATTTGCATTTTTGCCTTTGTCCAAGAGTTGCTCACAGTTGCTTGCTGGTGTGTGTACATTTACTGAGTGCTAATTGCCAGTAGAAATGAATGACTATATACACATATGAATACAAGCGCACACATATATATTTGTGACTAATAACAAACTTGCAAAGAAGGAAGTGTTCAGGAAGGATGGAAATTAATAAAAAAATTGAGTTGTGTTTGGGAAATCTTTTCAGTCAGAAAGAATGGGATTTTTGGTTTTGAAGTCAAAACATTTTGTCTTAGAGCCTTGCATAGAGAATCATCTGCCTCGACAGCCAGGCTCTTGCCTTGTGACAGCTTCAAAATGAAATAATCCTCCCTTTGGTTCCGAATGTAATCTATAAGCATTTACATTTGTAAAACAAGAAAGAGAAACAACGGTTGGGGTGGTTGCGGAACCAAGGAGGAAGTAGGATAAAGAGTTGCTTCCAGTCTCATTAAACTCTTCAGGTATTTTGTGGGTATGTTTTGATTTATTGAATGGAAACAACAAAACCCAACAAAAATCATTTCATTTTAGTTTGAGCATACCATCCTCTTTCCTTCATTTGGTAAATGAAAAACTGATTCTTTAGCTTCTGCTGGAAGACCACTGACACTCCTCAAACCTTCCTCAGAGCTTTCACAGCTTCATAACTTCTCTTGAATAATGGACTAACTAGCATAAATGTGACACTTTCATATATGTGACCTATCTGATTAATTGAGACCCATACCATTCTATGATCTATGTTATCTCATGCTGGCAGTCTATATATATTAGATAGACCTGAAGTACACTTTCAATTGATTTTTATCAGCAAGTCCAAAGAACTGCAGTTTGGTTTTCTACTATGCTTGTAGCCAGCCTGCATCTTCACTTCATATGTGCTACATTTCATACTTCAATGAATTTCTCCATCAAGATCACAACAAAGTAAAGATTTATTTATACATTGAAATGTGAAACAAAATATGGCATAAAGGAATAAGAGAGCAAAATGCAAACCGACACTGCTTAAAGCCTTATGAAAATAGATATACATCAACGATGACAAAAATATGTTAGATACCCCAGAAAAAGATAATAATCCAGTACTCAGAGCTGCCAAGCAATTTGGATATATATTAAAAAACCTAAAAAGTCCAAATTCAGTGCTAATTAGTAGTGAAACTTTGGAAGGAAAAGGGTTAATATAACATTATAATTCTTCATGGAGTTTCTCTAAAGAAAGACGTTTATCTTCTGAAGGCCTGCGGCAAAGGAATTTGAAGCCTCAGAAGCTTCTGATAGGACATTAGGAGAAGCTCCTTTCTAGGGAGGCTGGTGCAATCCTGGCACAGACCAGCAGGGAGCTGGGGCATGCCCCATCTATACTAAGCCACAGTTGCACTGATCTGGTGTTGGGGACAGCTCTGCTGTGAATGGGAGCTTGGGCCAGAGACACCAGAGGCTTCTTCCACCATCCCCCCTAAATAACTTGGTGACTTGGAAGACAAGAGCAACAAAGATCCACCTCACTTGTGAGCTTTCCACTGAAGGGTTCTTCTATTTATCTGTCACCCCAGGCAGTCCGCAAACTTTTGCATAGCAAGACCCATTTTCTGGCATAGTCTCGTCAGTCCTGCGTGCACAGAAAGCATGACTTCCAGAGCCCTGTTAGCATTCCACCAGAAGCACACTCAAGCAACCTTGGATTGGTTCTCATTCCCATTCCAGTATTGCTCACAATGCTGTGATTCCTGGAAAACTCATGTGAATGTGCATTCCAAAAGCACCTGGCAAGACCTGAAGAGTCAAAGCTTTCATCATGTTCTGCTACTAAATGCATTGTAAACAAGCGACAGATCCTAAAGCTATTGGAGGATATAAGACAGGAAATACAAGTGTACACTTAATCCTGTTCCTGAGCAGATGAATGCAAAAACATAGTGAAAAAGGGTGAGCACTGAGCAGAACTGCCCCAACAAGCCAGGATGCTCATTGTGTTAGGTTTCAGCTACTCAGTGCTCTGACAACAGTTCTGTCTGAGTGGAAGCAGCCAACTTCTCAGGGGATGCCTCAGCAGACATGGTGGTTTGGCTTCTGATTCGAGCCCCCATTGTGGCAGAGACTCAGAGCACTTGGTACACCTCTGAGGTATGGACCTACCTGCAGGGACCCACATAAAGATGTAAAGGAGGAACCAAGCAGACAGTGGATAAAATGCCTTGAGAAAAATGCCTCACTTTTATCTCATCTTGTATCTAACAACCATAAGAAGATCAACCATTACGCAAGAATCTGCAGACCAGAAGAAGCCAAGGAAAGAAAGGGATACAAGCAGTGTCTCAAAACGTCAGATCTTCCACATTTATGGCACTATCACATTCCGAAATGGCAGAGTATTTTTTCTAAGCTCTGAAGAGCACCAGATAAGGGGAAAACGTGGCAGAGGCACAGAGGCAAACAGAAAATTGAATGGGAAGTAGACATCAATGCTTCTGCAAATAAGCAAAGCTACAAAGACTTCCACTGCATTGTGCCAAGGGAGAAAGCAAACCCAGAGCTAAGCAAAGAGAAATTAAAATGTCATGCAGGCTCTAAGGCAGTGTAAGTCACAAAAATACCAGAAAGGATATTCATCAGCCAAGCAACAGTGGAATCAGTGCATTCAGCAGTAAATTAAAGGAATCCTGACACGAAACCATAGGGAAATAATCCATACAAAACCAGAGGAGTGAAATGGGTAAGCAAACATAAAACACTGGGAGCAGGCAGTATGATGCATTTGTTAGCAAGAGAGAAATAATTTCTGATAACCCAGTACTGCCGATGCTGCTGCAGATTCAGAGCTGGGAAATTCATTGTGTGCTGAGCTTCAGATGCAGCTAACCCCCAAGCACTTTCCTTTGTACGGGAAAGGAACCACCCTGAATGAGGCTGTGAAGATCTTGACCTGGCATTGCAGAAAGCCTCAACCACATCAGTTGTGGCAAAGGTGCAAGGAGGTCCCAGGAAGCTCGCCATGTCTGTGATCTTCCCAAGGAGCCATGTCTCCATCACAAATATTCAGACATGCTGGGGTTCATTACTAGCACTGCAGACGAAAGCAGACAGCTCCTCATGTCTAGGAAGAGAAACCCAGTTGAGATACAGGGAAACTATTCTGAAGTTGGGGGCTGTCCTTAAAGGCGGACTGGATTAGGAAAGGTAGAACAGACTCAACAAGCAGGCTCCTGGTCACCATGCTTCATACTTGGTGGAGAAGCAAAAGTCAAAGCTTCCTTCCAAATGAAACAGGTGGGAATTTAAAGCCGTGCACACTGTGATTCTGCTCTCCCTAGCCTGAAGGCATCCAGCACATGAATAGGTGGTGCTGGTATACTGCCCTGAGAAGTATGTGTACAAAAAGAGATGAGGCAAGCAGGCAAGTTCTGAGCTGTGCTGCAGCTCCTGTGCAGTCCAGAAAACCACAGAGATATCTGCATTTCCTAGGGCAAAAATGCAGGTGCTTAAATGATTATGCACAGTCCTTGAGATCGTGATTCAGCCTCCGGGGCCTGAACTCACATGTGGGTCTCAACCACATGGCATCTGCACGGAGAGCTGAGATGTAAAGACACTCTCTAATATCATTCTTTAGGTCTCTACGATGTCTGGAAATTGTAACCCTACACACCCATGATAAATTCTGATTACACAGCAGTTTCCCATCAGTGTTTTTCCACTGATGCCCGCAAAGTTACGCTTAACTTGTATCAGTGTGATGGGAAAGAAATCTAAACCACTCGTCAATCACTAGTGTGTCTCTGTGGAGCAGAGCAGAGGTTTGGGCTGCTGTTTGCTCACCAGATGGCTTTCAAAGCAGCAAGCAAACCAGCTACTTCCAGAATGGATAACAGAAGGGAGAAACAACATTATGCTGTAGACTTCCTTTCTGGGGTCAGGAAAGGAAAAGCTTATAGCCTGAGAAGATTAAGTTTCATGTGAGACCTGTACAGCTGAGATTGTTCTTAACGGTTTGCTCTGAAAGCAAGGAAGCAGGCTGGAAGCAGTAAGACTAGTTTCATAGAATCATAGAATAGTTGGGGCTGGAAATGACCTTAAGCTCATCCAGTTCCAACCCCCCTGCCATGGGCAGGGACACCTCCCACTAAACCATGCCACCCAAGGCTA
>JASSUY010034606.1:0-18946 GCA_032466535.1 Forpus xanthops
GAGACAAGGATGTCATGCAGGACAGTGTCAAATGCTTTGCACAAGTCCAGGTAGATGACATCAACTGCTCTACCTCTGTCCATCAGTTCCACAGCTCCATCATAGAAGGTCACCAGATTGGTCAGGCAGGATTTCCCCTTGGTGAAGTCGTGCTGGCTATCAACAACCACCTTGTTGTTTCTCATGTGCTTTAGCATGCCTTCCAGGACAATCTGCTCCAAGATTTTGCCAGTCACAGAAGTGAGACTGACTGGTCTGTAGTTCTGTAGCTCATCCATTTTCCCCTTTTTGAAAATGGAGTTATATTCCCTTTTTCCAGTCATCGTGAACTTCACTTTGCTGCCATGATTTTTCAAATATGATGGACAGTGGTTTAGCAACTTCATTTGCCAGCTATTTCAGGACCTGCAGATGGATTTTATCAAGTCCTATGGACTTGTGTACTTTCAGGTTCCTAAGTTAGTCTTGAACCACGTCCTCTTCTACAGTGAGCCCAATGTCTGCATTCTCTCAGTGCCTACATCTGCCCTCCTGAGTCCCTGCTTCTGCCTTCCAAGAAGAAATTAGCGGTTTTATGAGGATTCTCTTTGGCAGGTTGTAAGTTTTAACTGACATTTATAACCCTTTTTAAATGATATGTAGATTATCTATACTTTCTTTTGGTTGTTCTTCATAGTATTTCCTGCTTTTTTCTCTACCCAGGTATTGCTCCACTGTTGTGCTCAAGTCAAAGCAAATCAAAGATGACTCAGCTCTGCTGGCCAACTCTAACAAAACCCTGCAAAATGTATTCCTCTGTTCCTAGTAAATATTCTTGATGCACCTAATGCTCCCTAGGCATCATTGTCTCCTCAGATAAAAAACAATTCCTAGAATAAATAGCATCACGATTTTCCCATATATTCATCATATGTGAACAATCACAAAGTTAATGAACTCAAACAAGATTAAGAAATGCAATGTTCAATATCTAGTGCTAAGAATAACTAGAGCAAAAGCCTACAATCTAAGCAGAGGCAGAACTTCATGGACAGGAAAAAGTTCACTGACTAAAGGATAAATATGGTAAAAGATAAACAGTAAGTGAATGTAGAATAAGTAGTTACACACACAAAAACAACCATATATATCTGCAGAGTTCCACATGCTAATAAATAGCATTATGAGCTATTCATTGTAAAGCAATGACAGAATTTGCTTCTTGTTTTCCTAATGTGAGTTACTAGGAGTCACATCACAGTTTCCATGATTTTTTTTTTTTTTGTTATGCAAAATAATTCACTGAATGTCTTCAACAGATACTATTTCAGTGTACAGATTTTCACATTAATGAATATTCATGTATCATTTATTGTTTTTTAGCTTGCTCAAAAATTAAACTGTCATCTGTTTTGTTGACACATTTAGGCATATTTATATGTCCCTACACCCTGTCTAAAATTGACAATACTTACAGCTGGATTTGTGGGGCAAATATTTGTATCAACACATTAAAAAATATTCTATACATTATTGTTCTGAAAGCACATGCTTAAAGTTCTCTGAATACTGTCTTCAGAATATGTCTATTAATAATTTGGATTTTTTTTTTTCTAGATTATTTACAGAATAAAGATAAGACTAAGAAACTATATTTTGAGTTTTCATCATACTCAGGTAAGGTAAGGTAAGGCTCATATAGGCTTTATTTTTTACAAAGATTAATATATGCTAATATATGTGTGGCAAAATACACATACAATATTGATACAATCAATAAGCTGTGGTGGGTGATTCGCCAGGGGATAAAATTACAGTTTAGCTTGTGCAGGCATCTCAGGTACTGGTGTCTAGTAAAGCTTGGGGAACTTCATTAGGCTTCATGTTTGCGTTTTCTGTAACAAATATTTCATATGTCAGACACAAAGAATAATATAAAATTAGCTCTACTAGAATTAGGCCAAAAGATCAACTTGTCCAAAACCCATCTCACACATATCTATCAATATCTTATAAACCTATGTATGACATTCCAGAACATGTATGATCTTCTCTCATCACAGCAACTGATTTACTAAAGTGTATTAAAATCTTACAAATGGGGAACCTATAAATGTGTGTTGAACTCCGGTTTGTGGCTGCAACCATTTTTGGCCAAGAAAGCACAACTGTCCCTAGCCCCAGATGGAAACTTTCTCCTGGAATTGTCTGTCTAGATATGAAACTGTATTTAAGAAAATTTTTTTGGGAAAAAAAAGAAAAAGAAAAAAAACTTCAACAAAAACAAACCCAAACCCCAGTCACTCTCATCATCTTTGTTGAGGGTTGTTTGTATCTTTCCCCATACAGTCACACTCAACTAAAATCCCAGCAAACAAAACTGAAAGATGGGTGGTACATTTTTTGCCTCCCATAAACACTAATTTTATTATGGTTCTACATGTTGTTTTATTTTGAGACCTTGTTATTTTTACAGAGCATTTTTTCTCATATTGCTTTTCACGTTTCTCTTCCTGTCACTCATTCTGCTTATCTTTAAGGAAGCAGTTGTTTACATTGGTTTTGTGTCCATTTTTTCTTTTAGAATTATTCTCTGTGCTTTTTTTCCCCTTATTGACATTGGGTTTGTGCTCTAATTACCTTTCTCATTTATGTTTTCATTTTTAACAATTCTGTTTTACATACTGTCACCTCTGAGAAGATGGCAACTTGCCATGAGAACACACCTCTTTGTCACTTCTTTTTGATACCAGTATCAAGATAATGTTAAACAGTTTTTACTTGTCCTTTTCTGTTGCCTTCCTCCCTGGCTTCACCATTGTTGTTTTGGCTCATTGGTTTTATTTTCTAAGCAAATAATCCTCAAAATTGAGCATGGGAAAAGGTAAAAAATTAGCCCACAGAGTTCAAATCCTGTAATGAGAAAAAAAAGTATTTGAAAGGTGGAAATATAGGTAGATAAGTGAAGAATGAAATGAAGATAAAATGGACTTCGGCATTATTAACATATTTTTTAACTCAGCAACTGCAAAGTCAAATGTGTAAACAGAGTCTAAATAACTTTTTTTTTTTTTTAGCTGTTTTCAAGAAGAAAAGGCTCTGAAAAGGATCACAAATTTCTTGGATAACTAGTTTTTTCTAAGCTGTATAGCCATAGCCCAGAAAAGCAAACAATGTGTACCTATCATGTTCAACTGCACAAGACTCTAAATAGAAGCTTTTTCCATTTAGAACATTAGATCATTTTCCATTTTGTGTTGGATATTGAAATTAACTTCAAATTCTGAGTGGTTGCAAATGAGAGGAAATTAGATAACTCTAGAAACAAATTATTGTTCAATTAATTTTGTTTTATCCACAGATGTAAATCCAAAAGCACTCCAGTAACGGACCACTAACTAATTTAGATAAAAAATGGCTAATGATATCCAGCAGATGGGAAATGTAGCCAGGTTAATTCAAATCAGAAGCTTCCTTCCCTTTCTTCTTTCTCGTAACCCCTTCTCTTCTCAATTACAGAAATAGTATACCTCTTCAAAAATCAGAGGCTGATTGCTGAGAATGTTTGACCAGTTGCACTGTACAGCTAGACAGTGAAACAGATAATTTTTAGGTTTTTTTTTGCCTGAAAAATTTAAAACACATGCTAGATTTTGGTTACTGATGTTCTAATACTGTACCGAGAGCAGAAGAATAAAAACTAGACATAATTAATGAAAAATCTGTGATGGTCTCGTTTCAAAGAATAAAACAGAAGAAAAAACACTTTCATGGTAGTTCAAACTACAGACTCTCCTTAACTAAGAAGTCTAAGTGATCACCATATCAAACTTTCAACATATACTTTTGCTATAATAAATTTTAGTTTTGGAGAAATAGTTTAGGAGAAAAATATTTTTTTAATAATGTTACTTTTGCCAGTTATGAAATAAAAACAAACCCTGTATCAATACATATTTAGAAGAACCACTGCTTTTTTGAACCATTTTCAAAATAGCAACATGCGCAAGATAAAACTCACTAAATTTTGTTATAACTTCAGTACAATATAAGAAACATTTTAATTTTAAAGTGCTTCTTAAATTCCTGCTTCGTGTTGAAATGAAAAATATGTATGAAACCTCAGAATATTCTTCAATAGCAAAATTTTATATCTGCAGACAAAAACATAATATCCTAGAAGAAAGTACCTGAAAATACAGGGGGAAAAAACCCCTCACAAACTCCATTCCAGTCCAGGTGGACATTATTTTGCAATCTTACTCTGGATCCTGATTTTGTATCCTGCCCACTACACCAGTTTGTTGTGGATGAATGATTTAGAAACACCATCAAAGTTAGCAAAAGTGGGTTTAATATGATGTAAAAGCGCAACTTAACAAAGGTTTGCTATGTTACTTACTATGCAGAAGGAACATACGAAGGAAAATCAAGTTAGAATCAACCTAGAATGATTTACAGAGCCTAGAGATACAAGAGTGTAAAGAGATCGTTCAAATAAGTCATGAGGTTCAGGGTGGGCCTCATTGCTTTCTAAACTCCTGATAGATGCAGTTAGAGCCAATCTTAGTCTCAAACTTAAACAACAGTTTATGTCTAATGCAATCAGCTACGTGGATTTCATTATCAATTCAGCGTGCTATCAGTCACTTAGGATCTGTTGTGCATAAAGTGTTTCTCTGTCTTGGGTAAGGAAGCATCTCTAAGTCTCAGGTCAGAAACTAAAAACTTGAGGTCCAACTTCCCTCAAGGAAAGGTCACCACCATGCATCCACACTGGTTACCAGCTAGAGCTCAAAGAAAGATCACTTAGGTTATCATATCTGTGGAATAAAGTGGTTGGCTTATGGTCAAATTGCATACAATAAAAATGTATACATGCGACTCTTTGTATTTACAGCTTTCTTTGTTCCTTGATAAATAAGTCATGGAAAAAACACTCTTCATGTGTTAATCGCATGGTCAGTGTTCCAAGCTCATATACATCAGTTATCATTGGGTCACTCTTCTCCTTTTGGGTTTCCTAGAGGAGTCTTTGCCCCAACCTTTACCTCCTCAGGCTTATACCTCCTTTGCAGCCTGCACCAAATTACTGTTGATTTAGCTAGGAAGTTGAGTGTATCTATTACAAATGTTCATTAAATCATTAATTTCTCAGTACTCTTAATACTGAATGTAATGGAAATTTTATACTAACAACAATCTGTTCTGATTTATTATACCTCAGTCTTTATGACATGAAACTTAAAAGCATGTTTATTCACATTTTACAATTTTCTCTCCTAAATTTATGTCTGTTCCACTTTTGCAGAATTTTACTGGCAGATGTCTTTCATTTTCCTGGGAAAAAGAAAGAAAAAAGAAAAATCCTGAAGAAAGCCTGCCACAAATGTCAAATAGAACTCCAGCAGTCATTAACATAACTTCATGTGGCAGATTATTGTGTAGGTGGTACTGAGACTGTGACACAAGCAAGTCCCTTCTTCTGTAAGGGGCAATATCTACACTAGTATGTAGCGCAGTGCAGTTGGAGCAGTTCAAACTTTTTCTGAGGACTCAGTACTGACTTCATTTTACTTCAGACTAGGTCCTTTCTAACACTGTGCATTAAATGCCTGGTAGTTGTTAGTAGATGCAATCCCAGAGAGAATCTTGTAGGTTAGTCCTATTATAAATAAATCTTATTTATTATCTTAAAAGTCACTTGAAGATATATATGCAAATATAATAAATGGGCATCATCAGAAGATTTCCTTCAAAAGCACACCACTGCTCTGACCTGAAATTCTGACAGAGATGGATCCTGAAACAACTCTTGTTTTTCTTTTGCCTTTTTAGCAACATTTTGGAGATCAGATCAAAGGCATGTTTTGTAAGACTTTTTTACATAAGAAACAAGCAAGCAACGCAATCCACTGCAGCAATTTCAGCCAGTTAAGCTTCCAACATTAGACCTGAAAAGAATACATCTTTCTTCTCTTCTGAAATATCGACACTGGCAGTGTTCAAGAGGTGAACAAGAGGGTGGTTTCATTCAGTTGCTGCTGCAGAATAAAACAATGAAAAAGTCAGGGTGATTAATTGCATTCTCTGCACTTTCACAGTTCTTCCAGAATCTGATAGGTATTTCCCTATGAAATGGCAGTTAGAATTTACTGAAGTATGTCCATTTTTGCTTCATATTAAAAATATATTTTAATTAGCAGTATTAAAAGCTGAGTGTGTTCATTGCAGAGTTGCCTCTTTTGGTGCAGATAAAGCTATAGATTGACAGAGCTTAAACACCATAACGTCACCAAAACCAATTCCATGTATAACAAAGCAAAATAAACATAAAGAAAAAAGTATGAACCAAAAACGTACCAAGCAATAGATGGGACAATTGCAATTCCTTATATGCTTATGAGGTGAAGTTTTTACATATCCCTGACAGACACTTGAAGCTCTTCTTTTATTGCTGTTGCCCAATTCTAAATTTATCTCTAGTAATTTGCCTCCTTCTTAAAAAAAATTTCCTTGGTTTTCTACCCTTTGGTCCTATCTTTTCAAAGAAATGGCTTGAAGCCTTGGTGGTGCCTACTGCCAAGAGTATTTTGGCATTTACTTAAGAGCTGAACTGTCTGTGCACTATATAATTCGTATTACTTGAATCTTTCTCCCCTGTCCTGCTTTTTCCAGGTGTCCCTCAAATGTAAGTATGAATATTTAATAAGATAGAGACTGTCAGTGCCTGAAATATGGTCACGTTTAACTGCATAACAGAGTGAACACTTGCTCCTTGAGTTGGGTGATGGTGTCATGAGAAGTGTACAGGTGGTGACATAATGGGTTGGGAGTGGGACGTAAGTTCCTTGTGTGGCTTCATATTAGGTCTACTCCAGGGAACTGAGTGCTTTAAAGAATCTTTAAATAAAATGTGTTAGGAACAGAACTCCTCAATATTTCTATATAAATGCCCGTAACACAACACTCATATTTCATTCTCCAGTACTGGCCCTGTGAATTCAACAAAAGGGAGAGAGGAAACTGATGTTTTCTGGGAAGGTTACTTGCAGAATCACAAAATCACAGAACAGTTCAGTTGGGGAGGGACCTCTGGAAGTGGTCTAGTCCAATTCCTGTTCAGACTAATGTCACCTAGTAAAGGATGTTCAGGAGCACATCCAGTTGAGTTTTGAATAACTTGAAGGTGGAGACTCCACAACCTGCCTGCTCCAGTGTATGACCACTCTCACGTTCTTTATTCATTAAAATTTCTTGATTTAGAATTTCAGCTTATGTCCAAATCATTGTCTAGGCTCTGTTGATTGCATTGACCAGCTGTTCACTGACTGAAACAAGAGCTTAGGTATTAGGCATGCATGAATGCACCTGCATATGAATGTCTAAACACAAGCATCCAGTCTTAAGCTGAATGCTGTTTCAGACATCTGCAAGTTAAGATCTGTAAATCTTAAGGGAATGAAACTCAAACATCTTGAGAAAACCAAAATAGGTAAACATGGCACGGTGGCAGATCATACTACCAACGGTAACTTAACAGTGTAACTTACTTAACTGCTTAAGAGACTAATTCATAGAAAGAATTTTATCTAGAAGACAAAATTCAGTCATGTTACTGCTAGTTATTCATTTGAGCCTATGAATTTGGTTTATTACCAAAATAATGAATGTAAGGTAATGAATGTGAAAACCTGTTCTAAGAGGTTCCCAGATGGTGTATTTCTCCATGTAGTAAAAGAAACCATATGTTTTCTGTCTAAATTACTCTTTGCTTTAAATGAAAGAAAATAATAACAGAATGTAACAGGATTAAAGGGAAAGACCTTCACCTTCATCAGGTTGTATTCAATATAGAGATGTACACGAGTTGCCAAGAACTAGCCGCATCCTTCTCAAAAAGCAAATACCAATACAGTTAAGTGCCCTACCTTTGCATCTGTTGACAGTTTACCGCAGTTTGAGTGATTAGGGATCCAAACGATCATAGAAGCCATTAGAGGCTATGTGGATATTTCTGACAAGACAGCTAGGTTTCAGTCCCAGTTATCAGACTAAGGGACACACATTGGCTTGCATCTTCGTTGCTTAGGATCAGCCCTTTTAAAGCAGATTTGTGTCAGAGAGCTGAAACAGTACAAAACAGTGTGAGGGAACAGGATGATAATTAAACATAATGGACAATCAGGTCCTGATTTTACTCCTTGAAGCTCTTTTATTCATAGATGTAGATTTTTATGACCTCTTTTCATAGCTGAATTGGTACTTATGGAACAGCACTATGAATGAGAATATGGTTCATTAGAGTCCTTAAATGTGCTGGTATTATTTTTTTGGACATAATACAATCCACCAATACGAAAAATTCCCAAGCAAGCTCTGAGTGAGATACCAACTCTCTGCAGAGATATTAGCTTGAGGAGTATAGTCATTTTAGAGGAGCGATTTGTCCATTCTAATTAGCCCTGCTTAGGCAAAGGGATCCAGTAATTCAATTATGCTTCTTTAATAGTGATACTTTGTTAAAAATATTCCATTCAGATTACATTGTTGATGTTTTCGCAAAATGTATCATATGTGGGGACCTCTTCTCAGTAGGTTATACTAACTGAAACGAAAATGGAGATTTTCCATGGGAAGTAAAAATTTTGCAAATAAGCATCAAAGAAAGCAGTGGTTTAAGCCCCAATTAGTAGAAAATTTCCCAGAGATGAGAGCATACTTAAATTTCTGTAGAGCTATAAAACTCATCTCAGTTCCAATTATAAAACACTATGATCAGTAGCTTTGCAATATAATACAATGATTCTATGATAATATTATAATACTGTCACTAGGAAGCATTTACCCAATACGGAACAAACAGCTGTCTGTTGCCCCAAACCCCTATAACTTACCACTTGAAAAACAAACTATAATTATACCAATACTCTTTTAGATACTATTTACTTTTTTAGGACTTACCAGCCATTTATGGAACTCTACCTCAGGGACCACATTTATTAACAAATGCTAAAGTTAATTCCAAAATATGTTGGTGATTTGTTCTGTTTGAGCCTTACCCATTAGTATTCATTTAATAGCAGCTGTCAAGGAAACCCAGGAGTAATATAGCACACTCTACGCTGTAATTAACCTCCCATGGCAATTCAGCAGATACAGAGTCCCGTGCCTCACTCCTGTTCTGGGACACTGTCAAAGATCCTGTTCAAAATGACCTAGACACAGACCCATCAGAAGAAAATCATACCTAGAATCAAATTGTGCTTTAACTGGACTGCTTCTTGCTGCTGCTATAATTGTGGCTTTGATACACACCAAAAAATCACTTGTTTTCTCAAAAGAAGAAAATATAAAATTATATTTAAATTCTCCTTGCTTTAGTTTCATTTTGTCTTCACTGGTAACTTTCACAAAAGATAATTAGTGCCATGAATGATCCAACTCTATCACTCCCTCCAGAGCTGAACCTTTAGCCTTTAGCTTAGCCATTAGGTGCCTGTGAGACCAGCTGTATGTCACAGTCATTGACAAAGATAAATACTGATGCCCTACTGAAGTAAGCAAAAGCTATTAATAAAAATAATGTGAAATGGGTTGCTCTGAATTTTTCTTACTAGCAAGTTTCTTAAAATCTCAGTCTTATATTAGCAGTAAAACTTCCACTATAGATCCTCAAAAAAGAGGAAAAAAAAGCCCAATAAATTATTTAAACCTTGCTTAAAGTGCTTCTGTCACTGAATGGAGTTTAGTTACAGCAGTCACAATGGCATGCCTAGCCAGATTGAGAGATATGTAGCTGGATTTGACAAGGTGTAAAGCGGATGCAAGCTCTATTAACACTAATATAAGAAAAAAAGCCACCAGCAAAATTAGAAGTTTTGGGACCTGATGACCTCACTTGGAGTATTGTGTGCAGTTCTGGTGTCCTCAACATAAGAAGGACACAGAACTGCTGAAACAAGTCCAGACGAGGGCCACAAGGATGATCAGGGGACTGGAGCACTTCCCGTATGAAGATATTATGAGAAAGTTGGGGCTGTTGAGCCTGGAGAAGAGAAGGCTGCATGGAGACCTCCCAGCAGCCTTCCAGTATCTGAAGGGGGTCTATAGGGATGCTGGGGAGGGACTTTTCATGAGGGACTGTAGTGATAGGACAAGGGGTAATGGGTTCAAACTTAAAGAGGAGAAGTTTAGATTTGATCTGAGGAAGAAATTCTTTCCTATAAGGGTGGTGAGGAGCTGGAATGGGTTTCCCAGGGAAGTTGTGAATGCTCCATCGCTGGCGGTGTTCAAGTCTGTGTTGGACATAGCCTTGGGTGGCATGTTTTAGGGGGAGGTGTCTCTGCCCCTGACAGGGGGATTGGAACTAGATGATCTTAATGTCCATTCCAACCCTTACTATTTTATGATTCTATGATGAAGTCCATCCATGGGTCATGAAGGAGCTGGTGAATGAGGTTGATAAGCCTCTGTCCATCATATTTGAAACATCATGGCAGTCAGGTAAAGTTCCACCACCAGCCTGAAGAGTTGGTAGCTGTCAAAGTATTGACCTCTCAGGGGTGCCTATCTAGTATTTGCTCTTCTTTGGCTCTTGTGGGCTGTTTAAGTAGTTCAGAACAGTATACTAGCCAGATTCTGCCATCAGCTGCACTTTCTTTTACCCGAGACTCCACAATGAAGGTCTGTCAAAGTCATATTGTTAATGATTTTTATTAACCAAGTAACCATGGCTTGACTGATAAAAAATGAAAATCTGGAGGTCTGATTGATTATTAAAAATTTTTTTTTTTTTTTTTATGTCAGAAAAAATATGATATTTCCCTTCTAATGATTTTTTCTTCAATCTCTGAGATGCACAGTTGGAAGTAATTGTGACATGCAAAATACTGTGTCCAGCTTTGGAGTCCTCACACCAGTAAAGATATAGGCCTGTTCGAGAGAGTACAGAGAAGTGCCACAGAAATGATCAGAGGACTGAGCCACCTCTCCTATGAAGAAAGGCTGAGAGAACTGTGGTTGTACACTCTGAAAAAGAGAAGACTCTCAGGAGATCTTAATGAGGCTTTTCAGTTCCTAAAAGGGACCTTTAAGGAAGATGGGGACTTTTTAGCAGGGCCTGTTGCAATAGGACAAGAGTTTAAACTAAAAGAGGATAGATTCAGGATGGATGTGAGGAATGAATTTTTACAGTGAGGGTGGTAAAACACTCGCACAGGTTGCCCACAGGGGTGCTGAATGTGCCATCCTTAGAGGCTTTCAGGGCCAGGCTAGGTGTGTTTCTGGGGAACCTTGTATAGTTGAAGATATCCTTGCTTGTTGCAGGGGGGTTGGATTAGATGACCTTTGAAGGTCCTTTCCAATCTAAGCCTTTCTAGGTGGATTTTGTTGTTGCTATTGTATGATTTTTTTTTTTTTTTGTTTGCTTCTTTTTTAGTTTCTTTTGGGTTTTGTTTTGTTTTTTAATGGGTGATTGGCTGTTTCCTGACAAGCATACCAGTTGAAAGGACTTACTTGTGAGTTTGGAATAAATGGACTTCTTGCTGGAAACTGCAGTTCAGCATTCAAGTTGAGTGATTGATACCTTTTCAGGCGGAAATTATGGCTCACATCTTTGGCTAGAGGAAGCTGTTATCATCTGACCATTTGCTGTCATAATCAAAACTTCTACAGATTCCAAAAGGACACCTGTTCTAATTAAAAAAATATTGTTAACATTTATTGGGTTTGCTCCTGGAAGTCTCACCTAAAACCTAGTCAGAAAACAATGGCATCAGAGCAGAATCCTCTAGCATATTTTTATCTGATATATATGTAGGTCCTTGATTTAATTGGATACTCAACTGCACAAATTATAATGTATTTTGACAAAAAAATAGCACATCATGCTCACAACTACCTAACTCACCTCACTGGAAAAAAATAGTAGCAGTATGGATATAGAAAGATGTTGAGCTTTGTCACTGTATTATCTGAAAAGAAGCGCTTTTCTCAGTATCACAGTAGTGCCTGGGTGAGAAGAATGACAATAATCTTTGGATTACTGAGAAAAAAATTTTTGTGGTATCTTACGATGAAGGCTGTTCTTACGCAAAAGTTAAGTCTGACAGGTAATAATGAAATTTGTTTTGTATTCCTTAAAGAAGGAAGAAGATACTCAACAATATTTTCATTCATATATATATATATATTGTTCAGATATGTATTAAATTCACATAAGTTCCTTGTTACAGCTGCAATTGTATCTGAAGTCAATAGAACAGTGAATGACTTACAACACTTGACATTTGGGACTGACAGTCGGGTTTTCAACACCAATAGTGGGAACAATCAGCACTGCATGTAACATAGAAAGCCAATACATTCAGGACTTCCAGAAATTCACTCTCACAATAGATCAATTATTGCAGTGGTAAAGTCATGAGATGATTTCCATGCTATTGACATGTTGATGACTCCTAGATGAACCACCAAGTCCTTTACTGGTTTAGATGTAGAAAGCTGGTTTAGTTTTCCATTCCTATTTTTTATTTTCTTACTGCTTGTGGCTGTTGGAATATCAGCTAACTGGGGAAGCATTTGGATAGGTTGCTTTTTTAAGTCAACTTCAGTAACACAAATTTCAGCTCGTGTATACAAAGTGCAGTTTCAGGAGATCTAAGACACATTGAAACTGGAGCCTGCGATACCTAAATAAACAAACCATCAGGATGTCTGGTTTAAGATATGAGTTAATGAAAGAGCACAGAAAAGACTGTTGCTATTTCTGACATTTCCAGACTCAGCATCTTCATTAATAGATCAGAGGCTGATACTTTTAAACTCATTCATAATCACCTCTGAACTACACTCTGAAACTGGAACAATTTTTTTCTTCATCAGTAGTTGAAATTTTCTTCCTGAATGTTTTGCTACCTCACAGTAGAGACTTTGCACTGAGCGTTGGGTTTAGGTTTTATGGCTTTTTGTGAATGGCACATCAAAAAGTATAAAAGAAAATAAAAGTTTCAGAGCATAAACATATTACCAGATATTTTAATTACTGTAAAGAACAAAAGCATAGATATTTCTTACAAACTGAAGGCTAATTTAGTCTGTTTTTTTTAAGCAATTTTCATTTTGGATTCTTCATAAAGTATGTCTTACGCAAAATACGCAAAAAGCTATGGAAACATCTCAGCAAATATTCAACAGATTTGTGTTCCATTTCCTGAGTGCACAAAAATCATACGCTTTCTTGAAGATGTAGTAGGATAAAAGAAGACACTCACAATTAAAGATCACCTAAAAAAGTTTGAAAAATTAGCATGCTATTTTTGGATCTACATGGTTGTTATGCCTAGGGGCAGAAGATAGCAGCATTTTAAGTAAAATGGGAACTGTTATCAAGTATTTCCTAAGTAGACTAGACTAGGTTATTAAAATATGGTTCAAGAAATACATTGCTCTAACACCATTTGAACAGTGTTAGGTTTAGTTCCAAATGAATCAGAAAATTTTACTACTTTGTTTTGCCCATCTCTGAATCATAGTAAATAAAGATAAATGAGATTTGTGTTTCGAAATCATGTCTCTACCAAAGCTGGATTATTTCTAGCAGTCTACTGTAGAGACTCATATGTCTTCTACAAACAAGTCACAGAATTTGATGATTTAATAACTCAGACAAGACTGGTTTAGAATATTTAATTTCTATGTAACAGGGATTTTCTCTAAAAATTCATCAATATTATCCTTTTGATCAATGTCAATTTATTTCTCAGTTATTCTTTTTCATTATTTCTTCTTTTGAATTCCCTCAAAGCTTAAATTCAGTTGGATTTATTATTATAACACTCATTATCACCGTTCAGCCATTCTGCATATTTCTTCAGTTCAGACTGTCTTTTTAATTTGTCACTGAGTCCTTTTAGTCATATGGTCTGGTCAACTTTGGAAAAGTAGCGTTGTATAGAAAATTATTTTGTGGGCAAGACCTCTGTTCCGCTATTATTTGGAAAAGTTTGCTACAAAACCAAACCCAAATCATCCCCAAAACAAAGAAAAACCCAGACAAAACCCCACAGAAAGATCTTTAATTATTTTCTGTGACATTCTCAGGTTTTCCAGATGTACTGTAGAATATGCTTCTTCTTATTTTGATAAATTTGGATAGAATCTTTATTTTCATACAGGTAAAGCTTACAGATTCTTCTTTTTAACTCTTTAAAAAACTCCGTTGTAAAATTTTGCCATTGTTTCATTTTAGTCAACATTTATTTACATCAAGGGAAGGTCGTTCCCTAAAATGTACTTTTTCAGTACTAAACCAGTGCTTCAGTATCTCCAGTTAAAATTGGATATATCTTTCTTATTTTCATGTCTTCTGAGTTTTATATTTGAGGAGCACATCTAAAACTAGTGGAATAGAACTTTTGTATTAATTTTACTTTTTTTTCCTCTTAAATAATTATGCAAACCACATAGTTATTATTATTGTTATTATCTTTATCACGTACTTGATCAGTAACAATGATTGCTCACTGCTTAGTCTGTGCAGGTTTTGTATAATTGATTATATAAACTCACATAATCATAGAATCATAGAACAGAATTGGAAAACACCTTAAGATCACCTAGTTCCAGCCCCCCTGCCATGGGCAGGGACACCTCCCACTAAACCATATAACCCAAGGCTATGTGATTCATATTATTGATCATCTGAGCAATGCAGTAGTGATGTTGATATCTGAGTGGGCAAGCTAAGTTTCATAAACAGTAAGAAGACTTTTTTCTGCTTCACTGAGTCTTAAAATGTCCAAGAGCAGTTAGTGCAGATTTAAAAGGTATTTGTGCATTTATTTTCTCCTTTTCCTTCAAACAGAAATGTCATCAATGGCAAGCCGTTACCTGAAGTAGTAACTGGTCAAATTGGATTTATTTGAACTGAGGTTTATTTGTCACATACATAAGGCTTTATTTATTGAGGAGTTTAAGGGTTTGTTAGAGAGGAAAAATGCAGCGATTTTGTCAAGAAAACATACCTTATGGCACATAACAAATTCAGGTTGCCACATGCAGTCCAGGACAACCTGCGGGCAGGTCAAAAGGCTGCTGGAGGGTCAGGGTTCATGGTACAGCTGGAAGTAACAGATTCGTGTGCTGGTAGAAAACTTGCTGCTTTTAACACCCCATCATTCAGTGACATCAACCAGGAACTGACCATCAGTGAGTTGTCTATAGTTAGACTCCCTTAAATTCCACATTTTAATATCACGTAGCTGTTCCTTGATTCCCACAGTAAATTCTCTTGTCAAATCCTTCACAAATCAGTCGCTATTCCTGACACCTTGCAAAATTAGTGTAATACCTCCAGCCTTTACTAACTGGCTGCAAAATATTTACTGAACCATAAGATATGAATATGAACCTGGCGGAATTTTGAGCAGTATGTGAAGATGATGGGTGACAGTGCCTGCAATAGTAAGCAACAAGACCAATATCTTCCTTAGCAGGTCCTGTCAAGCTCAAGCTCCATCGTCCTATATTAATATGTAGATTTTTATGAAACACTGCAGTACAATTCCATTGGTTTTTTAGCACAAAAATCTGATTTGGAAGAATTTTTCTCTCCTTTTAGGGTTTTAAGAACCCAGTCAAAAATGGGGAGTCAAGGTTCAATAAGAAATACAAAAAATTCTGCTAAAATCTTAGATTTGTGCATCCCAAAAGGTAGGAATAGTTAAGGTTTTAAATTATTAAACTTTGACTCAGACAAAACTGAATTAGTTATACTTTCTGTTTAAGATCAGAATTCCTTTTAAAGTAGTTGCACAAAATGTATTAACTCTTTGCAATGAGCATTCCAGAAAGATTAATGACAGAGAGATAAGGGATATAAAAGTCTAAGTCACATGCTTAAGCTTTTAATTGGTAATTACTGCCTTTTTTAATTCTCTTTATAAGCTTTTAAAGCCTGTTGACTTTTAAGCCTTCTCTAGCTTTACTGTTTGTTTTGATACTTAGCCTGAATCTGCATCTTTACTTCCTCAGAATTATTCCTGGGAATTATTATGCAAATTATTCCTCCACTGTCCTTTATAAAAGCACTATGATAATTGCATGTTTTCCTACAGTAAACCCTCATTTAAACCAAACCACAGAGAGCTGTTCATAAGGTCAGACTTAAGACTTGATGTCTTTAATTTTTTTTAATCTTTTTACAGATGATGTCTGAAATCATAGTAGTTATCAGTCACAGCATTTTAGTCAGTGGCATGTGCAACAATTCTCTGGGGTAAAGTAGATATCATACGCAGGAGTTACTAATTTGACTTGGTGGGTCAGTCATCTGAAATGGGTTCACATCCTTGTTTCATTAAAACAAGGTTAAGTTTGAAGCCTGGGATACTCCATCCATACCACAGCTGTGATGTTCTGATGCAGAGATGTTATTTCTAGCAGAATTTCAACCCCACTACTCCAGAAACTTCTTATTCTTCTTTCTCAGAACTGATATTACCTATGAAAAGTTCTAAATTAGAAAAAAAATAAACAAACCAACAAAGATGATAAAATGACCCCTAAACCAAATGCTTATTTCCCTAAATGTACTACACCAAAAGGGACAGTAATTGTACCTGTTGAGCACATGGTTTGCCAATGATAACTACAAAGAATAGAGAAGTTTTGAAGCCCAAAGGGAATAAACTTAGGATGATATAAAGAATTTATATCTGTCATATGGGAAATGTTCATTGCTTGCAACAATGTTTACTAGCAAAAAACTTCAAGATAACTTTCAACTTCAAAATTATGATCATAGGCACATAACAGAAAACAATGGAGCTAAAATTGGTATATGCTAGCACTACCTCCTTTTCAGATATACATTTACTCCACAGACTGCTGGTAATTTTAACATATTAGACTACAAATTTTTATGTATTGGTATAATTTTACATGACTGAATTTTCCCAGAATATGAGGCAGACATTGTGTGCGACTTGTGACATTATATTCACATTGTCACTGAACAGTCAATATCACTATTGAATAACGAAGGAAAAGGTGATTTGGTGCTGAGGTTCAAAAGTGTTAGGGAATTTATCTGGAATTTTCCTATGTACAGTCAAACAGATACTCAAACCTCACAGGTTTGTATTCAATGCAATTAAGGGAAGGAGTGTAAAAAGTCTATGTAGCCCCTCAGTTCCAGAATTATTGTGCATTAAAGAAGCTGATATTAGCTTCCGTTATGATGACTTGGGAATCATACAGAACATTTCCTCATCTGCAGTTCTTCTTTCCTCAATCCTGTTTCCTCACTTCTTTTCCACAGATCCCTGTAGATAAATTAAATAATAAATACATGGCCATGACAAGTAAATAACGGTTTAATTAAAGTAATTTAAAAGTTAACTAACCATTTTTAAGGTCTTTGTGTACATACTACTCTCTGAAGGAGAATATTCTCACCTCTGAAGGAGTTTATTGCTTTATTCTATTTATTTATTTTTTAATCTTCTGATTTGCCTAGTTTGGAAGAGGTAGATGCTAATCAGGTATACAGTATAGAATGGTGCTATTAGTAAAGCTGTTCATGCTCCTTCTATACTAACATTCTCTGAACTTCAGACCATGGTCAGAGGGTTAATGTACCTAACACGTAATACAAAAATACATGAAGTAAATTTTTGAAAAGCAATTTCAGGAAGAATTATCATGCTCCAGGTTTCAGGAAGCAAGATTAAGATCATGCGGCTCTTGCCAAAGATAAACCTGTTTCTGTGTGCTGAGGCCATTCTGTGTGCAGGCTCCAGAACAGTCCAACTCTCAATGTCACTCTGCTGTACTTTCACAATCTAAAATGAGATTAAAGCAATGATTCTATGATTAATAGACTCCAGCCTGCACAGAGTTAACTTGCTCTGATTTCTGATTGAGAGGGTGGTTTGTTGGATATTTTTAAGGATGAGGAGAAAAAGCAATAGAGATAATGAGCCAGCTCTCTCACTGACCAGTGATACAGATATGAGATAACAAGTATTGGTGTATTTTACTTGAGGGTCGAGTCACTTCAGAAACATCTTCAAGTGTATATTCTACAGAAGAGGACAGTGTAACAGAAACAACATCTGAACAGGGTACAACCCACATCATTATGGTTTTGAAACTCTTAGGATGGGGCATAGGCTTATGAAGATGTGCCTCCTCAGAAGTGCATAGTTTTGTAATTGCTTACTCAGTTTTCCATCTACATCAGATTTACGTCAATCCTTCAAATATTCCAGCATTTTTAAAAATTAGTCAGTAGACCTGTGTTATTTCAAAAAATTTCTTGAAGAAAACCTTGACAGCACTTTGAGGATAGATGTTTAGTGTTTTAGTGTGTGACTGCAAATCAATCCAGGCAAGTAGAAAATGAGTGCCTTATACAATCATGTAAAACAGTTCACAAATTTCTGAAGCTCACTTCAGTATCAAATGATTGTACATGTGATGAACTGCAGACATTTCAGCCAGAACCTGCCTCCTGCCTCTGCAATTTTAACATATGTAAAATATAATATGAAAATCCACTTGATGCCAACTGAACTTAGCAGATCCAGTCTTCATTTGCTTTGCTATTGTGAATTAAAGGTAGATAATAAGGGTTTTAGTGGCACCATAAATCAGACAAAATGGATCATACATGAATGATGGTTTTAAGGGTAATTTCCAGGGATGACATGATATGTAATTTGAAAACATTGTGTTTGCTCCTACACTGTCTTGTGCCTTTTATATTCATTATATTTACATAGGGAAAGCTAATGTTGTTAGAGACATTTTCTACGCTCTATACACAAAAGAAATACCAAACTGTCGCAATGAGGGATGGGGACGCAGTTTGATGCAAACAAATATCCGTTTATTCTCTCAAATCTTACACTTATATACTTTTCTCTTATCAAGAAAGGCTATGTGTCCATTTCTAATTGGA